>JRUC01000311.1:0-25306 GCA_000806385.1 Leptographium procerum
GAAAGAAAAAAAAAAAAAAAAAAAAAGAGGACGGGCGGCTCGTATTCTTTATTATTTCGTTTCCAGAAGCGAATGGGTGGGAAGAAGGCGGGGGTGTGCTGAAACGTGGAAGACAACGGGTTCTATTCGTACATAGTGTTCTGGCGGTGGTCAGTCGTTCGATGGAGAAAAAGGTCGGGGAAAGAAGGAGGAAAGAGCCGGGTAACCGTGATGTGGGCGAGGGTTATATGCGCAGATGCCAAAAAGTAATGCAGGCAGGTGGGCGATGCTATGACAGGGGATGTGGGATATGGATGGGGGAAGCCGGGACAGATTGTCTCTGCCTACTGCCTAGGATCGCCTTTTCTCATTTTCCTGTCTTGGATTCTGAATGGCTTTTTTTTGGAGGGAGCAGTTCTGCTGTCCGGTCTGACAGTGATACTGAAGAGCAGACCGTTGACCGTCAGGCATACTCTGAACAGCAAATGTGCACAATGTGTGGCAGTGCACTAGAGAGGCGTCTGCCTGTTCTTGCTGATGCCTGCAGTGTAAGATACTACTCGTACATAGCATGTACATGGGTATTATAATAGGTACCGAGCAGAGGGTGTGGTGGTTGCCTTGGGCCGGTGGGTGTGGCCTATCACCGTGCAGAAGCCTGGCGTTGCAGCCAAGAGGAGCGGAGAAATGTCGCCAGGGGTTTGGAATGTGTTGTCTTGTCCCGCGAGAAAAGCAGGTGGCAGAGCCGAGAAAAGTTGTGTGGATCGGGAAAATGCGAGAGAGAGAAAAGAGAGAGAAAAAAAAGGCGCCGGGTATGCAGCCAATGGAATGGCAGCTGCGCCTTTTCGCCGGGGGTCTTTCCTTTCCTGTGTGCTCAAAATGCTAATGAGTCACAGCTTCCGCGTCCTGAATACTCGTCGCATGAATGGGGAGGTGCAATGGGGGGAAGGAGGCTTGTTTGACGAGCAAAGGGCCTGTCGACAGTGCCTTCCCGCTTTGAGCCCGGCTTCTCTCTCCCCCCTTGCCTTCGTTTTATTCTTTTTTGGCAGTCTAGTTCCTTATTCTCGGTAATTTGCTGGCTCTGATCTTTCTTTTTCTTGCTGTTTTTGCTTTTTTTGCTTTTTTGCCTTTCCTTACCCTCCTCTCTCAATTGTGCGCGGGGTGTACCTTCCTTGTTGAGTGGCCGACTTTCTCTCCGTAATACTTCGCCAGATCGCCAGGTTGCTATTTCCGTTCTAGGCCTGGTGCGAGGGCTCGTCCGTCCGTCCCGTCACCAACGACTCCGTCGTGATAATTTTTAGTGGTGGCTGCAGGGCTGAGGCCCGGTACTTAGTGGTAAGAAGCCAGGCAAAATGCCGCTGAGTTTAACTAAAACGATGCCACCCTTCTCCAATCCAACGTTTTACTACGCACTCCGTTGTGACAGTTATCCTTACTAGCGGGCAGAAACGGAAAGCTCCACCTGCAACCCCACACCACAGGGCAAGGGCACACAATGCGTGTATTGAAGCCATAAAACTCGTGATAGACCGTCGTATCGTATCTTATCTTTCATTCTGTCGGCAGACACGTGTAAGTCGAAAAGGTGATGTGCTCTTTCGGTAGCATCTGTATTCAGCAGAGTCGCATCTTCACCGACATTTCTCCAAAGTGTCGGGCTTTAAAACTCGTCGAATGGAAATTACTACGAGTGCAATCTCATGAAATGACACGAATGTGTGCGTTCATGAGTAAACTGCCAAACCGCACTGGTAGATATCTCGCCCCAAGACTCAGTTCGACAGCAGGGAAGGAAACTACTCGTAGGGAATGTGGCTATCTCTCGCTGTGGGTCGACGCAGGCGTAGGGAAGCACAAGTACTAGTAGTATGTATGCACCGACACCTAGGTTGCAGATTGTATTGGAGCCAACCAACGGCACGGGACGCGATCCGGCCCTCTGAAGTTCTCCGACTTTCCTCAGTCTCCAATATAAGAACATGTAAATGACTCACGGCGACACCACTTCCCGAGGACACGTCGCTTGTATGGAGCCGAAGAGTGCTTGACGGGACAGGCCAAATGCAACGACAAAGAGCCAGGAGGACGGCGCATCCCTACGAGTACTCAGCAATCTGTGAATGGGTGGTGAGATAAGGATGACTATTTGGGAGGGGGGGGGAGGCTACTATGATGTTTTGTCTTTCCTCCGCTCTTGTTCTTGTCAGCTGCGCAAACGCTGCGCAAAACGAAGCAGCCCTGTCTTACCCGTATCGCATACTGCAAGTATGTACTCGTAGTTCGTATCAGAGACACAAGCCACAAGATCCATTGTCCTTCCACACACACACACCCCCTCCCTTCATCCGGGCCCTCCCTTTAGTTTCCGTCAACAAATTCATCCAGCTTGGCTTGATTGTAGACGTCAGCCTCTACGAGCTTGTGCCATTTCTGTGGCGCGTCAGTAAAGACTGGACAAGTTGGGACGATAGTCATCATGCTTGGCCCCAGCATGCGGTAAAACTTACCCCGTCACTTGTCACCTTGAGCAGTGTCGGCAGGTTTGTCACGTTAAATGGGCCCTGGCGAAACGGGTTGTCTGACCGTCTCCATCTGCACGAGGTTGCTTATTTAGAGTCGCAAATCACAAACCACAAAATCATGGGCCAGGCTCACTTCTGCGGATCGCCCGCGTAGACGACCTGGGCATCGTTCTGGGAGAACTTCTTTTCCAGAAAGGGCTCGGCCGCCCGGCAGTCGCCGCACCAGCTGCGGCCGTTGACGAGGCCGGCATACACGACGAGGTACGTCGGCGCCGAAGTGGCCTTGGCGTCCTTGACGAGCTGCTGCGCGAGCGCCGATGGCGAGAGGCTAGACTTTTGAAGAGGCATGGTTCTGTTTGGTCCTTTTGGTCTGTTCAGTGTTTTGTGTTTGAGGGCCGTCTGTGAATAGTTGTCCGCCGCGCACGTCTACTCCGTAGGACCAAAAATATTTCACAGGCCCTTTTGGCAGAGATCACGCCAGAAAAGCGGCCGGATTGCCAAAGTGGGCGCTAAATGACGACACCATTTCAAAGCCGGATAGGGCAGTTGGCTAGCACCAGCCAATCGTAGGCTTGTACTTTCCCAATCAGCACCTCTTCAGCTCGACGACAGGGTTCTTTGCATGAAGCCAAAAGGCTCTGCTAATATCAGCTTCTCTCGCTGCTGCAGTCCATCAATCTAACTGGCCGGTACTAATATCATGCATGCCTGCTTGTATTGCGTCGTGTGTTCGCTCTTTAAGCTACGTACTCGTAGTAGGAACATGACAGTGTTCATGCTTGGGGGGGTCCCGCAATCACAGGGGCCGAGTCTTGCATCTATTTTTATTTACTACTTTTCTGTTTACCCGTGATGACCCTTGTGCTTACCCCGTATGCTTACTATCGGCGAACATGACCAGCTGAACAATGCGAAGGCGGTGTCTGCCAAGCGTTTGCCAAGTTTCTTTCGGCCTGTTTTGCCAGCTGGCAAGTAAAATAGGTAGGAAGGCAGGCAGGTAGGCAGGCAGAAAGGCAGATGGACTACAAACTTCCTATTTGGGAATCATCAAAACTGTCTTTCAAGTGCGTCACATGGCCTTTTTGACTAGTAAGACAGAGCATCAGTTGATCTATCTAAATGGCTGGTTCCGTGCTATCGGAAACTCCACTCTACTCTGCTATCTAACACTGTCTAATGGCTATCCGATCTATTTCTCGGATGCATGCAGCTTCTATCACGAAACAGTCTATCACGAAAAAAAAAGTCAGAGGTCAGAGGTCAGAGCCGTGACCCAATCTAAATAATGGGAAAAAAAAAGAGAAAGTAGAAGAACAAATAAAACTAGAAAAGAGAGAATAAGAGCAAAAGGAAGGCTGCTCGGTTCCAAAACCGAAGTAGAGGAAATGTGTTTCTCTGAACAGATATTCGTCGCTTTGCAGGCAAAGATTTCTGCTTTCTCAAGAGTACAACACCTCCACTTGAACACCGCGCGAATTACCTTTTCGGTCGTGCTTGCTCGCCCGACGCCGCGTGTCCTCCACTCCGGTATCATCGAGCCGCGAGCTGTTCCGGCGCTGGATCGCGGCACGCGGGGACCTCTCATAAGCGTCGTAGTAGGTGCTGTCGTGATCGGCTTGCTGGCCGTGTCGGGTGTAGCCGCGGTAGTCTCCATTGCCGCTGCCGGACCACCGATAATCATCCTTGTCGCCTTCTTGGCCGCCGCGACGGCAACGGTTTCGGCCCTCATCCTGGCGGTAGGCACTGGCCGGGTCATCGCGGCTGCCGCTGCGGCCGCCGCTCGGGTAGTGGCACTCGACGTTATCGGCGAAACGAACACGCCTCTGTCTAGAAGGCGACTCTGTCGAGGTGACAGGATCGAAATCAAAGTTGGCGCCACCGCCGCCGCGGCTGCTGCTGTGGCGGAAAGCGTCGGCCGCAGCTCTGTAGCTGGACGCGCTGTCGTGCTGGCTTCTGCGTGATCCGCGCTGTCCGTATTGGCCGTCGTTGGCACGGCGGCTCTGTCTTTGGCTCTGCACAAATGAGGCTGTCCGTGGCGAGGGCGTCCACGGATCGCCCGGGGCGGGACGCGAAGGCGAAGAAGACGAGCGGTACCGAGAGCCATAGTAGGCGCCAGATCCAGGACTGGCACCGGCGCTGTACGCCAGCGGGGCTGGCCGGTTATAACTGGAGCTGTGGCGGCGGCTGGACGAGCTGGTGCGGGCGCCGTACGAGACGTAGTCGCGGCTAAAGACCCCAGATCGGCCGGGCCACAGGAGAGTAGACATTCCCCAGGAGCACATGGGCTTTGGATGGGAAGCGAGCAGGGCTGTATTATCCGGGAAAAAAATGGCGGGAATAAAGAGAGGCAGCAGCTGTTGTTGGGGCTTATTTATGCTGGAGAGATTTGAGCTGTACAGACAGATTGTGGTTATGATTCCAGAATATGCGTGGCTGTCGCGAGGATGTCTTCAGCTTCTTGTGCGGTGAGAGAGGCCCTTATATTGACTGCTCGGATCAGCTGCTGCCCAAGCTTAAAACCAGATACGATGTCTGAGAGGGCAGGTGACATGACAAAGAAGAGAAAGAGTGCAAGATAGAATGAAGCTCGAGCAGTGAAGGGTCTGCTCGGGGACTGGTCTCAGATTCACAACGAAACTTCTTGTGGAGAAAAAAATGTAACAAGAAAAGCTGCTTCGGGGCACTAGACCAACCTTTGCTTTTGTCTTGATTTGCTTGAAAGGTAGTGTTGCTGTAGGCAGGGCTGGTACAATATAGTCTCTTTGTTGAGCTTTTGATTTATGAGACAGAGGTGTCTAGGCGATATATATCAAACAAAAGGAGGCAAGAGGGGAGGAAGTGCTGTAGATGTAAGAGAAAGTAGTAGTAGAGAAAGAAGCAGATGGCAGGAAGAAGACAGCATGCTTTTAAAGATCCCAGACATTATGACCCTTCTTTTTCCCATAGATGAGCCCCCGACGATAAGGTGGAAAAGCACCCATGACTTTCTGGAATGGGGGACGAGAAAGGGGCTGTACACTTCAGAAACCGTCGGAAGAAGAGAGAAAGGTAGTCGAGGGCCGCGTGGAGCGTGAACGAGTTGCACTGTTAGGCGGCTGAAGAGAGCAGGCTGTCACTTGCTCAGCTACCAAAAAAGACTTCTTTGTGCACGTCTTGTGTCCAGGAAGGCTTGGCCTCTACTCTGGCAAGGGTTGACAAAACGTCTTTGAGCGGCCCCCAACATAAGGGGGGGCTTCGGACTTTGTTTAGGTAGTCACCGTCGGCCAGTGGCGACCCCCAAGGCAGAGGCTGAACAAAAGAGTCCTAAAAACGATGGAATGAAAGGCTAGGCTTGACCACGGGCAAACTGACGACGTAAGGACTTTTGGGGGGAGGAAAAGGCGACGTAGGGCAGAACAGGGTGTGACACCCCATGACGTGTGGCAAAAGTGACCGGTAGCGGAGAGAGAGAGATGGAGAGAGAGAAGGATTGTGAAAGGAACGGGACAAGAAAGAACAGCAGGCAAAAAAAGAGCAATTGACAGACAGAAACCGAAGACACAGGGTTTCCGTAATTGAAAGGAGTCAAGCCCTTGCAGTTGCGCTGATGGACACTTCACAGCCTCGTTCAATTGCAGCCAGCTTGACTGGCCAACGGTCTCAAAAAAGAGCTGCCTGTCAAATGTTTGGCCTGTCTGGCCTATTTGGCCCGTCTGGCCTGTTTGACCCGTCTGGCCTGTTTGGCCTAGAAATGGCTGTGAGGAGAAGGATGACAAAAGGGACAGAAAAACAGGGAGACTAATTCAGAGGCAGCCTGCGTGAAAGTAGCCCATAATTCTTGTCTTTTTCCCTCCGTCATTCACACCCTACATTGAAGTGACCTTCTCTGCGCGGAGTGTGAGACTGAAGAAGAGTGTTGGTAGGCTAATGGGAGGCCCGTTGGACTTTTTTCTCGTATTAATCATGCAAGGCTGCAGCCGCTAATTGCTGCGCAGAAATCCTTCCCCCCTCCCTCCCTCTCTCCCCTTCTTTCTCCCCTCTTCTCACTTTCGGAGCGGCGCGCCGCACGCCCAACGCTTGTCTGCAAGGCACAGCACTGCAGTTGGTCTAGGCCTAGGACTCTCTGGGGTAGAAATGCAAGCTACGGAAATTGGCGCGCTTTGATCAGCGCTTCCCCCTATTCGCCCGCAAAATCTCACATTCTGTAGCAAGCGTCGACAAGCTTATTTGTTTACAGAATTTCTTTTTTTTCTATAATCGCATATTAACAATGCATATCTTACATGAGTGCAGAGCCACCTTGACAATGCTAAGAATGTAGCTGTGCCATGATATATTCTCCCGGCATTGCCAATAGCCCGTCATCAAGTCTCGTTTCGAAACGTGCGGCTTTTCGCGGCAGAGATATCATAATCCTAGTCGGAGACCAAGAACAAAGTAAACGGAAAGAGCAGAGTAAATACAACAAAAACGAAAAACAAAACATGATAGAATCAATAGGGTATCTGTCGTCCGTCTCTCTATTGCTGTTGTCTTTTACCGACTTGCTGCCATTTTGAAAATCGGCTATGCTGTCGGTCGTGCTACATCCCATTCATTCGTTGACGGGAGAGCAAATCTGTCCGGGCGCGGCGATTCAACCCGCATGATAGCGGGGATCTAGCTGATACGCCGCCAAGGGTCCAAAAGGTCTTCATTGGCTCTTTAGTAATGCTTGACCCGAAGATTTCTGGCGGCGACGCGTTCATTTGTCTTGGAGAGAAGTAGTGCTTTCCTTTCGAAGAAAAAGGCGACTCATTCCAGCTCCTTAAGTCTCATTATAGCTTCTTCGAGGCTCTCCTCTTTGGGGGCCACAGGCTCAGCTACTGCTTCCTCTACCGAAGGCTGCTGGAGCACCTGCGGAGCCGACGTAGACGTGTCCGTCGGGATGCTCTGTTGTTGTTGCTGTTGCTGTTGTTGTTGTTGTTCGACCTGAGGTTGTTGAAGCCGTTGCAGCTGTTGCAGCTGCTGCAGATGCTCCAATTCGTGTTGGCTTTGCGTGTGGATTGCCTGTGGTTGCTGCTGGGCCAAAGCTGGCTGCTGAATCGGCTGCTGAACCGACTGCTGCACTGGCTGCGGCACTGGCTGCTGCACTGGCTGCTGGGCTGGCTGCTGGGCTGTCTGCTGCTGCTGCTGCACCTGGGGCTGCTGTTGCACCTGGGGCTGCTGCAGAGGCCGAGCCTGGGTTACTGTCTGAGCCAATAACTGTGACGGCACTTGGTGGGCTTGCTGTTGCTGTTGCTGCTGCTGCTGCTGCTGCTGGGCAAGACGCTGTGGCCCACCAAGAGTAGTTACGCCAAGGCCAGCAGCGGGGCCAGTCGTGATCGGCCTTGCACTATTCAGCGCCTCGGCGAATGAAGTGTGGGTGAAACCGTTAACGCTCGGCCGCCCTGCCGTCCCGAGCTGGGCTCCTAGTTTTGTGGGCGTCCGCGGCATTCCGCCGGCAGGAATGCCGCTCCTGATCGCGGCCAGGGCAGCCTGCACGGCTGGCAGCTGTGAAGATGGCGTCGGCATCGGCCTGGAGAGTCCAGTAGTTGTTTGTGGCCGTTGTTGTTGTTGTTGTTGTTGTTGCTGTTGCTGCTGCTGCTGCTGTTGGGGTTGTGATAGCTGTGAGAGTTGTGAAAGTGGGTGAGGGAGTTGGGCTTGCGGTTGGACCTGGGCCTGGGCCTGGGCCTGGGCTTGGGGTTGAGGTTGGGCTTGGCCTGTCCGTATCTGTCCTGCAGCTGCCCGGGCAGCCGCAGAGTCTGCTGATGTGGCCCCGCCGGCTTTATTCTTGTCCTGCAGGCCGCCGGCAAGCGTCATGATGCCTCGCACGCGGGCCTGCTCCTCCTCGTTATTGAACCGGGCACGCTCCTCAGCCTCTTTCCTGGCGGCCTGGCCGGGCGCCCGCGTCTTCAGCTCGCCGGTGACGCAGTGGAGATAGTAGGGCATCTCCGAGTTCGTCTTGAGGAAGAAGAGCTTCAGATTTCGAGCCTTGTCCTTGAGCTGCACCTGGCTTCGGTCTTTCAGGATGTCCGATATCGTTCCGTTGGCGCCAAACAGCTGCAGGATCTGCGACCAGTGGGGGCCCTTGACCATGTCGAGCCCGGCCATGAGCGCCTGCTCCTCATCTGGAGTCCACGGACGCCGCGTGCTATGCAGGCCTTCTCGCCTAGCATGGGACGTCGTTTTTGCTGCCGCCGCCTGCCGAGCTCTCTGGTACAAAATTGCGCTAGGCGATGTTTGGTTCGGAGGAAGTGAGCCGTTTGATCCACCCGAAGCCTCGGTTGCGGGCGGCTGTATTGGCTGCCGTGAGAACGAAGGAGTGCGGCTCTGATAAAGAGCCAGCTGGTTCGCATACGTGTTCTGCATACTCGTAAGCGCAGCTGCAATGCCGGGCTGTCAGCGAGGTGAAATATGCGGAATAGCGGTAAAGAACCAGAAAAAGGCAAGAAATGGGGTGGGCATATACGGCACAACAAAAATCAGACAACAGACATACCATTAGCCGCAGTAACGGGAGAGTGCGTCTGGACCGCCTGCGTGTTTTGTGTTTCCTGGCTAAGCTTTTCCTTGAGGAGCATTGTCAGGCCACTGAGGTCTGTTTCGCCTGCGGATGTGCCATTTCCGTTCCCATTCGTAGTCGTGTTGCTGGACTGCGTCTGTGCAGCGGTCTGTGCAGCAGACTGTGCAGCAGAGGCGCTCTTCAGGACGGCTTCCTGAATGAACTTGTTCAGCCCCTCGCTTATTGACGATGTCTCTACACTCGCGACAGCGTTATCGGCGCCGCTGGCGGCACTCGCGCTGATTGGCTGGGGTGCAGGTGGTGCAGCCTCGGTTGGTGGATCCACGGCCATCGAGAATATGGATGCGAGGCTCGCGCTGACTTCGGCAAAAGCGTCGCTCATAGCTTGGTCATCTGGCACAGATTCTTCCTCGGCAGGAATCTCGATATTGTGCGTCTCGGCATATTTCAGGACGATGTCGGCATTTGTTTTCAGGAACGCACTGAGCTCGTCGCGAAATGCGTCGAGGGGGTACTTCTCGGCCAGTTCTTCTACGAAGCAGAAATGGTGAGCAAACGATCAGCAGAGTACGTAAATAGTTTTAAAGATAGCGAGAAAAGGGCATCAGAAGGGAAGGCATACTCCTTGACTGCTCCGTCTTTGCCGCCTCGAGAAGCATGTCTTTCGCCGTCATCATTTCATTAAGAAATGCGAGCTCCTGTTCCGACAATGGAATGTCTGGATGCAACTGCTTGAGCTGATCTTCGAGGTCGGCGGGAAAGAGGCGTTCCAGAAACCCCCCCCGCTGCTGATCATCGGGCAGACGCTGGAACTCTCCCGCGAGAGTGCGGAACTTAAGGCCGAGAAAGAGCGTGGCGAGATCTTCTGTCAATGCGTTGGACTCGGGCAGAAAAGTCATCAGAAAGTGGTCGTGCATGTCGATCAGAGGCACGTCGTCGGCCTCAAAGACGCTGGCGCAAATGGTGGCCATGTTGGCCATCTGAATTGTCTCCTGGTCGCCGAGCTCCTTGATATCCAGCTCCTCGGGGATCAATAGAGCAGACGACTCGGAAAACATCTTTCGTGCGGAGCAAAATGTGGCGCGTAGAGCTCCGTAGCACCGTCCGGCTTCCGTGTCGGAGGCCGTGAGAATGCTCAAGCCTTCAGGCCGGGGCCGCTCGCTGAGAGCGTGAAGGATCTGTACTGCCTATTGATCACAACCAAAAAAAAACAGCAATTAAGTTAGCCAACGAGCAGAAGTAAGACGGCGATGGCCGACGTGAGACGCACCAAGCTTCCGAGCATAGGCAGCCCCATTGATCGCATTATATATGTAGGGTTCTGGGAAAAGCGCATCTTGGTCTGCTCCCGGGTCGATGCGCCGGCTGTCTGGCTGTCGCTTGCAGCTGATGCAGGTGTTTCCAGCTTTGAGCATTTATCTTCCCCCATCACAGAAGCCTGGGATGCATCCACAAGAGGCATTACTGACGCATCAACCGCGGCAATGCTGATAGGGTTGCCGCTGCTAGTTGGTATGGTGGGCTCAGACAGATGTTCCAGGGAGCCGAGTGCAGACTCCAGCAGAGCGCCGATGTCCCAGCCGGCATCGGCGTCCATCAGGTCGTCCTGCGGCTCTTCCTTGACCCGCTTGGCATCGCTCTGGCTGTTTTCGGGCTCCATGTTCGGTTCGTCGTTCCATTGCCGCTTCAGCGCATTCTGAAGCGATGCATAGAGGCCGTCAGCCAAGACCGAGTGGTCGGCCATGGTCTCTTCTTTGAAGTCTGAGGAAATATCAGCTGCTCCATGGTCAGCTGGACTATATTCACCGGATCCACCTCAAAAGCGTGGCAGAACATACCGCTTGATTGAGGCGGCATTGCGGCTGCAGGAGGGGCAGCCAGCGCAGCCAGCGCGGCGCCTGCTGAGCCCGCCCCGACGTCCGCCATAAAGATAGGTCGCCCTTAGCGACCAAAAAAAGGTCCAAAATGAGAAATAAATCTGGTGATGCCCCCAGCCGTACGAGATGGGGTGGGGATCGAGAGCTTGGCGCAGACAGATCTAGATAGGTGTTGTGGTCGATAGCATTGACGTATGTGAAAGGAAGCATGGGATAGCCATGTTGGTGGCAGAAATCGGAAAATTAAAAAAATTGAGGATTATCCGTATTGATCCGAACAATCTGCCCTCAAAACTTGCCCCAATGATATACCGCCTTTTGATACACAATTTGCACTCACACGTGAGAAAATAGCTGACATAATTTTTCTGAATGACTAACAGTATGCTAAGGTAAGCTGAAACTCCCCAGACCGTCAGGAAACGTATCTCAGCATATTACTCCGTTTGCGTCAGGACAGAAAAGAAGAAAAGAAAGAGGCTTCTCTTTTTCTATTAGCTTGAAGCCCATAATGTCTCTTACAAAGGAAACCTCTATACTAATGGCCTTTTTCTTATTAAGATGACAAAGAAGGATATGCAGCATGTGTTTTGTTGATGCTTTCATCATATGATTGGCGGATTCTCATTCCGCAGCTCAATCAGCCAACAGCTCAATCAGCCAGTATTGTTATGGCAATGATTGTAAGGTGCAGTAGCCACGTGATGTGGAAGAAACATTTTGCGCAAAGACGAGTATAGCCTACCCTTCCGGAGCAGATTTCGTTATCATTGCACGAGCTGTACGTGTATGTTTGAGAAATATGTATGTACTCGTGCACCGAAAAAAGATACTCCGTAGTCCGTGTGGTTGACTAATCTGTAATTTGCATTCCCCGTACGGGGCTGCTGAGGCGGGCCTGCGGAGGCAATTTGTCTTTTTACACGCACTAGCGCCGTCATAGCAACTACTACCCCAAAAATGGGGGGCTTCCTTGTCACCGGATGATAGACGGTGGCATAATACGAGTATCCTACTCGTACGTCTTGTTTCAGCGTGGAGCCTCCTGATTCCAAAGGAGTAACGCGCTCGGCGACAAGGAACTCCCACCCTCTAGTTAGATCTCGGCTTGGCGGAGCGTGACCTCAGGGGCGGATTTACGTCGTGTATGCGGACTGCGATATGGCCCGTTGGAGACCGAAGGGGATATACGGAGTACTGGGGTCGCAGAAAAAAGCCCCAATAGCGCTAGTCCAAATAAGGAATAGATCAATACCTCTTTGTTGTGGGGGACGGGGTTGAGCGAATGCTCGGACTCTGAACACGGCATATCTAGAGGCTTGTAAAATGGTCGCCCTCAATTGCCCCGAAACGACGAGCAGAGTGCGAGAGCGCCGACAAAAACAATAACTCCTCGCTACAAGCTGTATTCGATCGGCGAGAGCATCCCTTTGGCGTTATAGTTCAAAACAATTGATGAAAAGCTATAACAGATGGGGAAAGAAATTATGGGTATATCCGCTAGTACGTGTGAAGCAGCAGGCGAAGTATAAGATTCGTGTACTGCCAAGGGTGGGTGAAGAGGGGGGGGTGGCACTTGGCCACCATTGGCGCATCATGTGCTCTGCTGTGGTAGTGGTAGCAGAAGCCTGCCTCGCTCGGTGGATGAGAGGAACATAATTAAAGAGAGGTGGACGCATTGAAGAGCCGTTAGTCCGTTTCTTCCGCAGTGCGTATGCTTCATTGGTGAGGAGGGGGTGAGACGGGGGGACGAGCTCTTGGATCTACAGATGATATGCGGGGAAAGGATGACCAACAAGTGAGGCAACTTTGGCCAGCATCAGCAAAGCATTGCGGAACCGTGTGTGCTCTGTACCGGTGTGGACCTCGTTGGCCCACGCGAGACTCCCATTACGCCGAGATGGGTCCAGAGTCCGCCTAGCTACGTCGTACTCCTTCCCTCTGGGCACTTTTTTACGCTGCCCCCGCTTTAGGTCGACTTGTATGACGTTCGCCGTTCGTATATTAGGTCTTTCCCCCTCCTAAAGTCCCTTCTCTCCCTTCCTTGCTATTCTTCCGTTGGCATTCATCCTGTTCCTCAAACGGTCGTAGTCCGAGCACGCTGTTTCTTGTTGATTTTTTTCGTCTGATACCAATCTCGTTTTATCGCCTTATTCCGCTTCCTGAATTTCCTCTCACTTACACACACTCATCCACACAATGGCAACCCTCTCTGTCAAGATCAAGACTCCCCTCACGGGCGAGCTGAACCTTCCTACCGGCCTGTGAGTAACACGACAGACATAGATGTGGATTGAACAAGGTTTGCCAATGGACAGATAGACTGACAAGCCGGGTCCCGATTCCAGGTTCATCAACAACGAGTTCGTTCCGGGCGTCGATGGCAAGACATTCGAGGTCGTCAACCCCTCGACGGAGGAGGTGATCTGCTCAGTGCAAGAGGCGTCTGAGAAGGATGTCGACATTGCCGTGGTGGCCGCCCGCAAGGCGTTCAACGGTGTCTGGCACGACACGACGCCGCAGCAGCGCGGTATCTACCTGATCAAGCTGGCCGACCTGGTGCTGCGGGACCTGGACAAGCTGGCGTCGCTCGAGTCGCTGGACAACGGCAAGTCGATCACGCTGGCGCGCGGCGACGTCGGTGCTGTCGCTGGCTGCCTGCGCTACTATGGTGGCTGGGCCGACAAGATCGAGGGCAAGACTATTGACATCTCGCCCGACACCTTCCACTACACGCGCCAGGAGCCGCTGGGCGTCTGCGGTCAGATCATCCCGTGGAACTTCCCCCTGCTGATGTTGGCCTGGAAGATCGGCCCCGCGCTGGCCACGGGCAACACGATCGTGCTTAAGACGGCCGAGCAGACGCCCCTGTCGGGCCTGCTGTTCGCCACCCTGGTCAAGGAGGCCGGCATCCCGGCTGGTGTGCTCAACATCATCTCCGGCTTCGGCAAGGTGGCCGGCGCTGCCCTGTCTTCGCACATGGACATTGACAAGATCGCCTTCACCGGCTCGACCCCTGTGGGCCGTGCCATCATGAAGGCGGCTGCCTCGTCGAACCTGAAGAAGGTGACGCTGGAGCTGGGCGGCAAGTCGCCCAACATCGTCTTTGACGACGCCGACATTGAGAAGGCCGTCGACTGGGTCAACTTTGGCATCTACTACAACCACGGCCAGACCTGCTGCGCCGGCTCGCGCGTATACGTGCAGGAGGGCATCTACGACAAGTTCGTTGCCGCCTTCAAGGCCCGCGCCGAGAAGAACAAGGTCGGCGACCCGTTCCTCGAGGAGACCTTCCAGGGCCCCCAGGTCAGCCAGCTGCAGTTCGACCGCATCATGGGCTACATCAAGGCCGGCAAGGAGGAGGGCGCCACTGTTGTCACCGGCGGTGCCCGCCACGGCGACAAGGGCTACTTCATCCAGCCCACCATCTTCAGCGACGTCAAGCAGGACATGAAGATCATGCAGGAGGAGATCTTCGGCCCCGTCTGCGCCATGGCCAAATTCAAGGACATCGAGGAGGTTATCAAGCTGGGCAACGACTCCAACTACGGCCTCGCTGCTGCCGTCCACACCACCAACCTGAACACAGCCATCCGCGTCAGCAACGCGCTGCATGCCGGCACCGTGTGGGTGAACTGTAAGTGTCTTGTACCACTATTTGTTCTCTTCGCTGCTTCAAGGCGTTTCGTGGGATTACATCTGCTGACCACAACAATCACTAGGCTACAACATGCTTCACCACCAGCTTCCCTTCGGTGGCTTCAAGGAGTCGGGTATCGGCCGCGAGCTTGGCGAGCTGGCTCTGCTCAACTACACCCAGAACAAGTCTGTGGCTATCAAGCTCTCGTAAATATGGCTTGTGGAGCAAGGAAAACAAAAAAAAAATCAACACGAAAAAACTGGGGAAGGGAACCCCCATACAAAAAAATGACACATCAGGGCAATCGCAACAAGGGTAACGAATAATCTGAGGAGACATTCTGTGGGACATTATTAGCATGAATCGTTGGAGAGGAAGCTGTATTATGTAGCCGAATTGACAATATATCCAAATTTATGGGAACAGGGGTAGCGCCATGTGCATGATACGGACGTGACTAGGAAAGAGTGTACGTATCGATGCATGCTAATTACAACTAGCACCTAAAAAGACTCCCGACGAGAGGGTAAACGGTTCAAAGCCTGCCGGGTGCATGTGTTTCATTACGACGTAACTTGCCAGTGGTGAATTGACTGCCTGAATTGTCTGGACAAGCATGTGGGGTCGGTCCCATTAACCATTAAACGGCCCCATGGACCCCGCGCGAACCCCAACTCAAAGGCGCGTCGCGTGAAACGAGTAGCCCAGTAAATAAAACGGCAAACACATCCACAGGATCCGATACGAAAGCTTCAAAGACGGCAGAGCAACACCGGCCCCCTTCAAGCCCCTGTCTAAGCACAAGACTCAATGTCTACGAACTCCCGAGCGCCGTCAGCAATGGGCTCGCGCACTACGGCTGGCGGGGCCGCCAAGCGGTCGTACTTTGAGCAGCAGCGCGAGATTCTCATCGGCGAGATTGCCATGGTCAGTGCTATAGACAGCAATGTTCGTCTGCAAGAGGACGGAAGCAAGAGAGAGAGAGAGAGAGGGAGAGAGAGAAATAAAAGATATAAATCGTCCCGAAGTATCCGATTACTGACCACACTGCAGTCCTTTGAACATGTCCTCGCCAACATCAACAAGCTGAACCGTTCGCTCGAGGCCGTCATCACGGTAGGTTAATGAATCTTGTGTGTGGTTAAATAGTGTGGATTACTTGGCTGACTCCCTCTCTCGCAGGTCGGTAACGAGTTCTCGTCCGTGGAGGCTCTGTGGTCGCAATTCGAAGGGGTGATGGCCAAGGAGGAGGACACAGCAGGCGGTGCAGGTGCGAGTGCGGGCGCAGGTGCGGGCGCAGGTGCGGGCGCGGATAATAGGGAGGACGAAGGTGTCGAGGATGAGCGGCACGCGCACGCAGGATCATCCGAAGACCAGGAAGAAGACGCCGATGGCGCACACTGGGAGGGCCGGACAAGTCACAAGGGTCGGGGGTGAAACAGGACACAGGCGAGCAAAGGCCTATCGTTCAGCACTGCTAGGAGTTTTGGAAGTCTGGGTAAAAGCGATTGAGGCGATTCTCAGTTTTGAGCATTGCGGTTTGAATTTGATTACTCTGATTTGGCTAATACACGATGAGTTCTGGGACGGCTGCCTGGTAGAAGGGCTATAACAGAAAATTTCCATCGAAGCCAAAATGCTGCAGGATATACGAAACGTTTTACAAGCATATTGTTTTTTCTCCCTCCCTACAAAGAGATGAGAGACAAGACGAAATCATGTGATTATGTTGCTGCACTCATACCGACACGAGAAAAAAAACAGGCAGACGCCTTGTCGCCTCTGAATCAGGCTTTTCCCTGCCCCCGGTATCTCTCCCCTCATAAGCTGTCGTCCGGGCCAGACTCCCGCAGATTCACCCCGATCTCCTCCTTGACGAGGCTGTCTAGCGACGAGCCATCCTTGAGATAGATCCACTCGCCGTCTGCCTCGCCGCCGTCGCCCTCGCCTGCCGTCATCAGCACCCAGTCGTACCGCTTGGGTCCGGACACGGGCGACGACAGCCAGATCTGCTTGTTGGGCGGCTGCTTGTTGAGAACGTAGGTGCGGTCGGCGCCGCCGCTGCCGGCTCCGGTAAAGGAAAGTGTCAGGACGCCTGCGGAAAATTCGACGTCGACGTCCTCGCGCGCGTCCTGCATCTCCTCGAGGCGGACGAGCAGGCGGTCGAGGTAGTCGTCGGCCAGGTCGTGGTATTGCGAATCGGTGAGGGGGACAGGCTCGCGGTGCGGTGACGCCGGTGCCGCCGTCGATGGCTGTGCTTGTGATTGTGGGGCGGAAGAGGATGAAGAGGCCGCAGAGAACGGAGAGACTGTAGATGGCGAAAAGGAGCCAGACGCCAAAGAAGGCCGTCCTGCGAGAGCGGGGACGAGCGCGGAGAGGCCTGGGCGGCTATGCTGACGAAGAAGACGGCACTGGTGGCAGGATACGATGGGCCGCCGCGGCGTCGGCATGAGCATCGGTATCGGCATCGGTACCGTCATCGTCGGCCTCGTTGGTCTCGTCAGCCTCGCCGTGGACGATGCCATGTGCGATCGGAAAACCCGGGCCGGAGCTGTCATGGCCGGACGAGGCAACGCCATGGTCGATTGCTGTTTAGGGGCCGTTTTTTTTGTAGTTGACACTCTTCTTTCTTTCTCCTTCTTCTCCTGCTCGGTAGCGTAAGTGGGACTTCAGCTTGTGTAGTGCGTTGCGCACGTCTCTGTAAACGCTGAAGGAAGCTGGCTGCAAGATTCGTTAACAAAAGTATCTTAGCTTGCTTGTCGTCGCGAGTTTCCCTCTGTATTTTATCCGGCCCCACCCGCGCATTCGCTTGCACAAGCCCCCAATGGCGATTCATCATAACTAAGCTAGGAAAACAGCTGCCCCGCAAAATGTCGACATCCCGCTGGGGCCTTTTTCTCACCTCTTCCCATACTATCGTACAAATCACAGCAAGCACGCTCTCATCGCGCCACTGCCACTGCCACTGCCCCTGCCTGCACCTTCGCGCTGCCATTGCTGCTTGTGCTTTTTCTGTTATTGTCGCCATGATCAACGCCTTTCTCGTATTTAACGGCCAGGGACAGCCGCGCCTGACAAAATTCTACACACAGCTCGTATGGACCTCCTTTTTCCTTCGTCATTTATCCTTTGTTCTTTCTAATGAAGCAAAAACGATCATCTCATCTAACCACCCTTTTTCCTGCTAAAGGACACGAGTATTCAGCAGCGGCTCATCGCTGAGATCTTCGCCCTTGTCGCCAACCGCACGGCCGGCTCCTGCAACTTTTTGCCCCTGCCGCCGCTGCTGGCCTCAGGGTCGCCGTCCGCTGACGTCTCCGACCGGCCGTCGCTCGTGACCTATCGGCACTATGCGACGCTCTACTTTATTGTCATCTCCACGGCGACCGAGTCACCGCTGGCCCTCATCGACCTCATCCAGGTCTACGTCGAGTCGCTCGACCGGCTCTTTGAGAACGTCTGCGAGCTCGACCTCATCTTCAACTTTGAGTCGATGCACGCCACCCTCGGCGAGATGATCGTCGGCGGCGTCGTCATCGAGACCAACCTCGACCGCATCGTGGCCGGCGTGCGCTCCCAGGGCGCCGTGGCCAAGCGGCCGGTGAACAGCAGCGTGTCGGTCGGCGGGCGCGGGGGCAGCAACGGCAACGGGATATCTGCCCTCGGGGCGGCGCTGGGCACCAACTTTGCGTGGCACGGGCGGTGAGCGACGAGGGCGGGAAGCGAGAGGCGAGAACTACCGTCCGGAAGACAGCAAACCCTTGCACTACGCAAGTCGACACTACGCTCGTTTCCACAAGGCACAAAACAGAAAGAAGGGAATGGGGTATATCTATTCCAGCGGCAAGAAGACGAAAGCCACAAAACTCCAGGAAGATGCATTTGGGATGAGGAAAGCTGCAGTAGAGCTGGCAGAAAGAAGACTATTTCGTCTCAGTCTGCGGCCCAGCCGCCGCGCCACTACTCCTGCTGCCCGAGTCTTTCCCCCGCTGCAGTGCTCCGCTCTGCTTAGTCCCCAGGACGTCCCAGAGCCACGCACGCAACTGTCTTGTCAGCTATCCGAGCACAACCCTTTAGATGGAGAAAGGAAAGAGACAAAGAAACACATGTTAAGAGAGAGAGAGGAGGGAAAGGGTGATAAGAGAAAGACAGAAATGAGATAGACATACCCCATCAAACGGTGTTGGCCCACGCTCCCACTCCATGAACAGCACGCAGTAAAAGACAACAACTGCTGGTAGTTAGCTTTTTTTTCTTCTTTCTCTTTCGATTGTACCTCGCTCCTACGGAAAGAACGAGCAGATCGTGCAGAGTAGTCCGTACAGGTAATCGTGAATAGCTGTGCGAGCTTGACAAACTTGATCCACCGCGGCGCCTCTGCTCGCAGCGCCATCCGCCGCTTGAAGCGCTTCTCAAACCGCAGCTGCTCCTGCGGCGACAGCAGGGTAAAGTCGGGCGGCCAGACCTTCTTTGTCTTGTAGGCACGCGGACCGGGCGCCGAGGGCGGTGCGGGAGGTGCTGAGGAGACATGGCGGGCCGCACAGGCAGAGGCCACGGCAGAGGCCAAGGCGGAAACGGCCGGCAGGCTGGTGGCAGGAACATGCGCCGGTACGACTCGCGGCCGTGCGCGGCCAGCGAGCTGGCGGAGGACAGCGTTTTGCATGGTCAAGTCCAGTAGAGGGCAGTGGCGACAAATGCAAGCTATCTAAGCTCTGACCAGTTTTTGCCGATGCGAAGGACGAAGAGAGCTCACAATACGCAAATTGATGCTGCCCCAATGAAGAGATCCTGATTGGGTCGTCTCTTCTCCGCAAAAACGAACTTTTTCGGGATGCACCGCCACAAGATACAAGCCACATGTCGTTACTTGCAGCTGAAACAGCCCACAATACGGGGTACTCTCTTACACATAGCAGCCCATCCATAGACCAGAGCGTCGTGAAGGATGGGCAAACCATGGTCTAGATGGGGAACAGGTCACGGCATCTTATCTTTTCTGCATCATCATACGACCATAGCCGCCGTAAGAGAAGAGTTCTGATTATCTCTGATTATCTCGCAAAGGAAAATGGCGCATCAGCTGTTTCTGCTGGGATTATAGATGAGAATCTTGAGATGGGACCCACTATAATTATCTGATGGCTCTGATGGCCTTGGAGAGTTACTCGTACCGACCCTCCAACATGGGGCTAAGTAGCACATTCATCGTTTCCTTGCCTGCTTCTTTCTCCTATATGCTTAAATAGGGTATACTGCGGAGATTGGAGGTACGGCACGCCTACTCTACGCTGCTATGGAGGAAATTCGGCTGCTCTTGGGATGTATAACGTCTGCGCAAGCCTTTCTAGTCTGGTCATGTCTTCTATAACGACATCCACGTCCGCTTCCGTTTTTTTAGCCTTTTCTTTCCGCTCTTCTTCAGCCGCGTGGACGTCATTTCCGCATAGATATTTGCTTGGCTAGCCTGAGAAGTAGCACCACCAGGCTCGCCACACTGAAGGATCCAAACAATCTTATCCAATCTCGTGGGGGAAAGGTGGCACGTTAATGGGGGGAAACAGCATCTCGAAGCAATAAAAGCACAGAAACCGTGAGATGAGGCGTTCGCAAAGGGTGCACGAGGAAGAAGGATTTTAGAGCACGAACATGAGCTCAGTTTTTGTAAGAGCTTTGCAGTCTTCTGTAGAGCAGTCTCTAGCAGGCAGAACAGATAAGTATGTTCTTTGGCCGCCGCGAGTACTATGAGAATGTCCTCCTTCTCGTGTCTTTTTTTCCGCATATCCGTGCTGGGCCAAAGCCAATCATATAGCTGTTTTGTTTTGAAAGATTTTTCTCCCGTTTCTCTCTCCCGTTTCTCTCTCCTTTCTCCTCCTATTTACGCCGTCGGTATGATATTATTCAGTATCGCCGCCCTCTGGCTAGCTACGGCCGCGGCCGAGGAGATCACATACAACTTCAACCTGACATATGTGACGACCGACCCTGACGGGCTCAGCGAGCGCAAGACCATCGGCATCAACAACCAGTGGCCGCCGCCGGTGATGCGCGCCAACAAGGGCGACACGGTGTTGATCAATGTGGTCAATAGCATCGACCAGAGCGCCACCTTTCACTTCCACGGCATGTACCAGAACGGTACCAACGAGATGGACGGTGCATCCATGGTGACGCAGTGTCCGATCCCGCCGGGCAGCTCCATGTCCTACAACGTGACGATCAGCGAGGTCGGCTCGCACTGGTACCACTGCCACGTGGACTACTGCTACCCGAACGGCTACCGCCAGGCCTTTATCGTGCACGACAATTCGTCCTGGTTCTACGACCAGGTCGACGACGACATGCTCATCACGCTGTCGGACTGGTACCACACGCCCGTGGACGACCTGGAGTCGGAGTTCATGTGCCTGTACAACCCGTCGGGCGCGGAGCCGGTGCCGAACGCGTTCCTCTTCAACGACGGCGTCAACCAGAGCATGTACGTGGAGCCCAACACGACGTACTACGTCCACCTGGTCAACGTCGGCGGCTTCGTGGCCCAGTACTTTTACATTGAGGGCCACAACTTCACCATCGTCGAGGTCGACGGGACGTACACGGAGCCGGCCGAGGCCAGCCTGCTGTACATCGCGCCGGGCCAGCGCTACGGCATCCTGCTGACGACAAAGGATGCGGCCGACACCAACTACGCCATCGTCACGGTGGCGGACGCGCAGATGCTGGACGTGATCCCCAGCGACGTGCAGCTGAACCAGACCAACTGGCTGGTCTACAGCAACGGCAGCAGCCTGCCGGTGGCCGAGATGTACGTGTCCGAGAGCACGGAGCTGGTGCCCTTTGACGACATGACTCTCATCCCCTACGACCGCATGGCACTGCTGCCCGAGCCCGACGTGCGGCTCAACCTGACGCTCAACTTTGACGTGCTCAAGAACGGCAAGAACTACGGCGTGCTCAACGAGAACTCGTACACGGCGCCCAAGGTGCCGACGCTGTACACGGCGCTCAGCGCGGGCTCCAACCTCAGCAGCAACGCCAAGATCTACGGCGAGTACACCAACGCGGTCGTGCTGAAGCATAACCAAGTCGTCGAGATCGTCATGAACAACGACGACACCGGCACGCACCCGCTGTACATGCACGGCCACAACTTCCAGATCATCGCCCGCGCCCCGTCCTACGGCGCCGACTATTACAGCTACCTGGACGGCGACCCCGTCGCCTACGACCCCGGCGACCACCCGGCCTTTAGCAGCTATCCAGTCCGCCGCGACGTCGGTGTCCTCCCGCCCCAGGGCTGGTTCGTGCTCCGCTTCGTCGCCGACAACCCCGGCATCTGGCTGTTCCACTGCCAGGTCGACTGGCATCTCGGCGCCGGCCTCGGCATGCTCTTCGTCGAGGCCCCCGAACTGATCCCCTCGCGCATCGGCGACATCCCCGCCGAGCACTACTCTGTCTGCGCCGCCGCCGCTGTGCCCACCGTCGGCAATGCCGCCGCCAACTCCAAGGACTTCCTCGACCTCGACGGCGCTCCTCACCCCCCCGGCCACATCCCGGGCCACTTCACCCCACGCGGCGTGGCCGCCATGGCCTTCAATATCATCTCCGCCCTCCTGGGCATCGGCGCCATCATCGTCTACGGCTTGGCCGACTTGAAACACAGGCCCGTCATCGTCCCGGTAGACCACGATCTCCAGCTCGCCGACAGCCCTATCGGGAGCAGCAAGTGATTTCTTGTGCTTTTTCTTGTGCTTTTTTATTTCTTTTCTTTTCTGCTCTCCTTGCGCGTGTTGGGTTCCGTATAGCTGTGTTTTCCCGTCTCATTTCAATCTCCTTACTATTCCATCTCGCCATTTGCTGTATAAATACATAAAGTACTCGTAATGAAAAGGCGTCGCAATGTGTTCCTCGTTGCTCTTCTGCAATCTTCTACATTCGTGAGAAAGCGTACCTTAATTCTTAGTCATATTGATTGCAAATTCAAGTTTGACAGCTGTCAACAATGTCTCCAAACCTGATAACCCCCTCCACGAGTCGACAGCACTTTAATTACCGCCCGAGACAGCTCTGGGATTGTCTCGTTGACAAGAAACGGCCAATTTACCGGGGTTGTGGTAAGATAGCTAATCCCGTAGCATCTTCCAGCGTGTCCCTCACTAATCCAGCCTTAAATGCGCTCCACTTTTCCCCAGCGAACGACGCCTGATTCGGGGAGCTATCGGGTGCTTCCAGCTCAAAATAGCACAACAACGGGGTCGCCTGTGGGGGAAGGCGCAGTCCTGCATTCGGTCCACGTCGAGCGTCGTTTCCACCTTTTGCACCGCTATCCTCTTTTAGAGAGCAACCACGAATACGTAAGATACGAGTACTCGTAGTCGTACATTCTACGAATACTCGTACAACTCCCTCCTCGGTCCGAGAATCACAATCTGTCCGCAAAACTTTGCCTGCTCACATTCCAGTCAACTTCCCATCAGACATTTTGTTGTCTTACTCTGATACTGTGTACATAGTAAAATAAATATCATACTCCGCGTCAGACCGCCGCTGTTTGCGGGGGTTTGCGTCACGTTAGGAACTCTCTGCGAGCTCGTATCTCATCTTCCTGACAGATGACCGAGTCGTGCAGGAAGGCCGCGTTTCGCAAGGTTGTGTGTGCCTCGCGGCGGCTCGAACAAAGCCTTGAATGGTGGCGTGGCCAATGACTACGCGGCCCGCCCGGAAATCCCACCCACGACCACGCTTTCTTCTTGCTGCTCTTGTTCGAGTTCCTTTCTCGTCCCTCCGTAACTCGTACTGTCTTACATAAGATGTCTGTACATGTGAGCAGAAAAGTAGCGAATACAGAGTTACAAGTTACGAGTTACGAGTTACGCTACGCGCAAGAGACATTCTTCGCCTCTCACTGCCGCCCCCACTTGAATCATTCTCCTCCAGTCGTCGCACTCTCGCCCTCCACTTGCCAACTACCGGCTGTTCGTCCCCGGGCCCTCGCACCACCCATTCTCCATAACCTTGCCTGTTCCTTGGGCAACAACGGCTACGACAGCAAGGATGGACGCGCAAGCTTCCGCCACCATAGTCCGGAGGTCTCGCAAGTTGAGTACTCATACAGAGAAGAAGGATGGGAATATAGGGAGCTAGGCCACGAATTAAGTGGAGGGAGATGTCAATACTATGTACGAATACGTTTGAACGGGGGGGGGGAAGACACAGCCAACACAGCCACCGCGAGTTCCGTGAGCGCAAAGAAAAGCAAGAGACCTTTCTGTCTACAAGGTTACCTGCACCTCGATAGCGACAAACCAGTGGTATTACAGAACAAGCAAAACTGGTGGCGCCTTTGTTTTGCAGCCTTTTGCGCCTTCGCACGCTATACGAGTCCTCCGAGCTGCTCATATGTATGTTTATGGAGTATCTGACCTACGAGTATCCATATACCCCATTCTTTCTCAATAGTGTTTCCTTTTTTAAAACTCCCCTCTTCCTACGAGCTCAAGCCACCCTTGCACGAGCCCTGCTGCTCAGTTGCCCTTTTTGCGTCGTACTACACTCGTATGCATGCACCAAGTGCAATCCATGTCTCTCATGTCGTTTGTAAGCCCGTAACCCACGGCAACCACACACACTCACACACATACTCGTACTCGTACGCACGCAGGGTGGCATATATATATTGCAGAGGGCTGGCTGTTACTCTCCCTCGTTTATTCGTCTCTGCTATCCCGTGTACTCGTACTTTTATTTCCACTCTTTCCTCGAGCTCGATCAAAACAGGTTACAAGCTGCCTCTTTCCACTCGCTCTTCACATCTGTTTTCCTGATATTAGAACGTCATTGCTCCTCACAACGAGCACCCTTCTCTCTCATACCCGCCAAGATGAAGTCGATTTCTGTCCTCGCCCTCAGCCTCGGCCTTGCCGCCTCCGCAGTCGCCACCACCAGCGTCAGCGTAACCACGCAGCCCGGCGGGCCCATCATCTCCGTGACGTCGGCCACCACCCTACCAGCCTGGACCACTACGGCGGTGGGAGCGACCGTCACACCTCCCTACGGCACCAACAGCACGAGCAACTCGACTACCGCCTCCGGCTCGGTCACCAGCTCCACCACCAAGTCCTCCACCAGCACGCTGACGGCGTCTTCTACAAAGTCGACCGCATCGTCATCCGGCGCCAACTCCCTGGGTCTTGAGCGGTCGGCCGTGGCGCTCGTGGCAGTTCTGGCACTTGGGCTGTCCATGGCTTGAAGCGACAGACGAGGGACGGGGATATTGAAAACACAGCCGCTGTGCTATCTTGCTAGACCGCACACAAAACAGTTCTGGGGACGGAGGGCCGCGTTGGAACGCTGTTGGCATAATTGAGACCAGAATGTGGGCAGTGATGGAAGGCCGTATTGGCGCGACCAGATGGAGAACGTATAGGTGACGACGCATTGGAAGGGAGAAAAGGGCTGCACAACATACACAGTCGTTTGTGGGATTGGATGGGATTGTTTTCTATTTTTTGTCGCTATTAATAATATCAGGTAGTTTTTTATTATCCAACCCAGTTCCCATTCCTTTGCATGTGGATCAAGCATGCAATACGTTAATATCTCTTCCTTGGCCGGCATGAAATCAAATAAAAAAGTTCATGACGTTTTGAAAGTATCATTTCTATGGTCTTAGAGTGCCGGTAAAAACACTGGAGAAGTTGGTGGACGCCGGACAGCATGCAGAAGCCCACCGGAGCGCTGTGTTGGCCAAGAACGTGTTAGACATCAT
>JRUC01000312.1:0-25259 GCA_000806385.1 Leptographium procerum
GTGCCTTATGCCCTACGATGTGGATCTCTTCCGCTCGTGCCAGTCGTAGAGTCCGGTAGCCTCGAGATCGGCAGTGCGAGAAGGAGACGAAATAGAGACAAAAGCTGCTTGAGGTCCACTCACCTGACGATGGGAAAGCAACGAAGAAGCCCATACTATGTAGGCTTGTCTCTTTTCCACTTTTGTTAATTTGTTTTTAGAGGACGACGAGCAGGCCAATGTCTCATCTCTACCTTTTGATCATCCCCAGCATGGCAAGTCTGGTCGTAGATCTTTCTCATAACCTAAAAAAAAAGAAGCTTCTTTCTTTGTCTCACTCATTTGCGCTCCGGACCTTGGCGGCATGTGCGCGATGTACTACATAGCAAGCATAACGGTGGATATCGGCATCGTGAGAGGTGGATGCCGGGCTCACACAGCCCGTCGACAAAACGGCCCTTTTCTTGCTTCCGTATATGTTGCACAATACCGGCTCTTGTCACATTACGATCTCAGTCGGCCCACTGCAAAAAGTGATGTCGATCGGTGGGCATCCGGTTCGGACAATGGGGTAGATGTGTGCAATGCAAGAAAGGCAGAGGAGAGGGGGAGGGACTGAGTGGGAGGGAAAGAAAGAGGCGAATCTACACATGCCGCTTGGAGGGACGGACTCTGTTTTGCGTTTTATTTGATGTCTCTAACAGCCGGAAATACTTCTGGAATGTTCAAGTCCAAGTTAGTAGTCGCCCGGTCTCATTCATTCCCTCATCAAATCTTCTTTGGTTTCCTTCCAACCGTCTTCCCCCTTTTCCACGTCTTGTGATAGATAGGCTAGGCCAGGCCTGCCTGTTGTGTCGGCTGTTCCGTGCATGCATACTTTGTAAGATACATGCACGATACAAGGGGACTATCTCGGCCGCCCCTCTCGATCGACGGCCCCTGCATGATAAGTGCCGGCATCCTTGCATTAGCAATACCATGCAACGGCTGCTTTTGTAGCCGCTCCTCCCGTCCGACGGGCGAAATCACCTTAAGCCCTTCTTTCCAGTCCATGCATAGTTAAAGAGTCGATGTGTCCCCGAAGGGGACCCGGAGGGCAGCCCTCTTTGCCGCTCGGTTGAAGATGCTGGCACAGAGAATCGAACAAGACGTAACCTTACACCAGCTGTCCCAATTCCACAGCAGCGAGTACCATGTAACAATAAAAACGTGAGACAGGTTGCAAGGGGTGAGATGCAAGCATTTCAGTGGCCTTTATTTTTTACGTTGTGTTCAGCGTCGACGGTCGACGGAGGCTCCACCGGCTGTTGTGGTCTTGAAGGAAAAAGAAAAGAAAGTGAGAGGCCCTAGGCAGCAGGCACGAGGACTCGTGCTGGGGCCTCCCTGTTTTCTCTCGTGCCCCTCATGAATCGGCCCGCACTCGTTTGTTTTTTTTGGGGGGGGGGATTGTAAGATACGAGCAACTCCTCGCAGCTCCCACAGACGGCTCAGTCGTCCAGCTCGCGGCCAAAGTCGACCAGCCGCAGTCTCGTGGCGTCGCGCGGGTGGAACTGCGCAGCCTTGGACCGCACGAGGAACCGGACCGCAGCGGACTCTCGCTGGAGCGTCACGTAGGACGCCGAGCCGTCGCCGCCAGCTGCGGCCAGTGCATTCAGCAGCTGCTCGGTGAGATCCTGCATCTCCTCTCCGGCTGCTGTGGACTCATCGTTGCGTGCGTTGCGTGCCCTGCCGTCTCTTTCATTGTTGTCGTCGTTGTCGTTGTCGCTGTCGCTGCCACTGTCACTGTCATTGCCGCTTTTTTTGCCCGCCGGCCCCCAGATCTCGTCGATGCGCTGCTGTCGTCTCGTATCACGTGATTCGCCCGCTGATGAGTCCTTGGCTGCCAACAGCCGTGACCGCTGTCGCGGCTTTCCCTGCGCGCTGAAGCCTGCTGCCAAGTCGTCCGGCCCCACGTCCGCCATGGCGCCGACCACAGGTCCTCCCAGCTCCTCGGCCGCCAGCATCGGTCCCAGCCGGCCGTGAATGAAGCCACGGAGCGCCCGCAGCAGCGCCGACGTGGCGGCGTCGTAGCTGCGCTTGCGGGCCGCCAGCGCCCCCAGCTTCTCCTGTCGGCGCTGCGCCGGCGTTGTGTTTGCCTCTCCCTCTGTCGTCTGCTTGCTGCGTATCGCCGCCAGCCGAGCCTCCAGCGCCCGGCCCAGCGCCGCCTGGTCGTCCAGCCGCGTCTTCTCGGCCGCCAGCCGTCGCCGCGCCGCCGCCAGCAGTGGTTCCCCCTGCGCTACCGCATACGCACGCGACTCTACCGCCACCTGGTGCGTCTTGCGTAGCGCTAGCAGCGCCGGCAGCACCGAGTCGGCAAACGGCAGAAACGGCTCCGCCTCTGTGGCCCGGTCGTAGCCGGCCCTCATGGCGGCCAGCGACGCGGTCACCGAGCCTGGTAAGGGCCTGGCTCTGTTGCGGAGCTGTGAGGTAATGTCAGTCACTGTCTAGCAAATATCAGGACGACTCAATAAACACAAGGGATAAGGGAAAGGCACAACACCTCTGCTAGAGCATCCTCGCTGTCTGCGACCATGCGCTGGAGCTCTCTGATAGACCGCTCCACATGTGAGCGGTGCAGCAGCTCGTCTGCCGTGAAAGGCGCCTCCTGCTCCATGTTTTCTTTCTTTCTTCCGGGGCGGGTAGACAAGGGAGTTATCGTGGTACACACTTGCTTAACTCGTGCCCTTTTTTCTTTTCCAAAATATGCAGAAAGTGTGACGTGATCTGCAGGGGGGGGCTGTCAGAGACGTGCACCACAGCCTGAAGCCTGCTGACTGTTAACACAGTAGCGTTTGCGTTTCTTAGCCGCAGCCTTCAGCCAGTTTGTCTTTCTGTCTCTTGCTAGTGTACACAGCTCGTTTCTCAAGAGAAATGCGTCGGTGGCAGGCGATACAGCCTGTCACAACACTAGTAGGAGATTTCTCGCGAGCTGTCCATTAATTTTTGAAGATACTAACACGCCGAAAACACAAGTGGCACCAATATATTGACTGCTGTGTGCCGTCACACCCACATCACAACGCAGAAATATATCCTACCCGTCAAGCACGGCGATATTGACAGCCCGTGAATTGAGAGCCTAGAACGCGTCAATAATGTGGAGTACTTGGGCACAATATGGGCCTAGTTAGAAGCTGCTACTGGATCCTCTCACAAGCTGCTGTAAACACTAACGCGTTCTGCAATAAATTTTGTACACCGTGCTCCTTCTCGAATTGGCCTTGTCCTACCGACCCTTCGTACTGTGTAAAATACCGGTCATGCCCCCATTATTTACGTATTCTCATTGGCCTAGTCGCCCACCGCCTTGCAACCACCCCATGCTGAAAATTACCACCGAATAATAAGAGGACAGACAGACGAGTCCTCACACAGTTTCGATAAAAACCGGCCTTTTTCTCTCAAGCTCCCCCCTCTCTTTTCTCCAAAACACTTGTCGAGACACCTAGTGTCCGTTGCTGCAATTTATCTCCCTTCAGGAACAGGGTTTTAATCCCTTGCATAATCCGCCCCTTTCGTCAACGATTCTGATCTGCGGTTGCCTTTGTTTTACTACCTGGCCGTACTTTCCCTCCTCCCTTCCCCATCCATATACACTTTTCCCCCTTTCTTTTCCTTTATTTTCGACTATCCCATCATCCTCTTTCATCATCATCTCTCCAGGAACTCCCGTCGCCGCTCGTGCTCGTTCTTCATCACCACCACCGTCTAATATACAGCCGCCAACCGCTTGTCGGCAGTTGAAGTAGGTTTTCGCCAGTAACTTGACGAAGCATCAGCTCCAGAAAGGACGCTTCTGCGCAAGAACAGGTTGAAAGAAAGGGAAAATAAACGAGCTCTGTTTGCCTTTCGCTTGGTTCTCCAGCCGTTAGACAAACAGGTCGAGGAATAGGAAAGAGGTTTGAGAAAACGGGGCTTCCCTCTTGATTCTCCTGCTGCCTTTCCATCATCTCTCGTCTGCCGTTTCACCATCGTTCACTCTTCTTGACCTCATTGATCCAACGTCGTCTCTTCTCCCTCTTATACTCTCAGTTTATCTCGTCTTCCTCATCCCCAGAGCTCAGAGCATCTCTCCCGATTTCCGCCATCTTAGCTCCTCCATTCCGCCCGCATCTTCCTTCATCAAGAGAGCTGTCTTTGGTCACTTCACCAGACCTCCTTTATCATCATACGAAGACAGCTTATTCGCCCACTACAACGAAGCATTAAAGCATCACCATCTCTCTCTCTCTCTCACGACCCTCCGATCAGCTTTCTACCACTTTGGCCTTTCCACTACTCCGTGCCCAGCTTCTTGCCCAGCTTCTACCCAGCTACTACCTAGCCAAGCAGACTTCACAATCCGACCCCGATCCGCCACTACACCTGCCCGTTTTCTTTGCGAAAACCCTGAGAGGTGTAGATAGGCACGAAATATCTATGCAATTTAATCACGACTTTTCTGAAAGCAAAGTTTGAAAGACGTTAAAAAGAGATACAAAATCCCTTTTTTACGTTGCCATAAAGCAAGAACACGTGACAGAGCAGCAAGCACGCAAGCCAAAACGAAACGAGCAAAAGCCCGTCAAAATGTCTGCCTCTCCCCAGCACACTTCGACCAAGCGGCCCCTAGAGGAGGTCTCGTCGCCCTCTAGGACCGGTGACCAGCCCGATGCAAAGCGGCCTGCTCTCGACAAAGTCGTGCGGAACGATGGTGAGATCCGCAAAGAGAGCAACGGCCTTCCTGCTATCCCCCCCATCCCCATTGCCGACTCCAACGGCACAAACGGGACAAATGGTGCGAAGAAAGAGACAAAGGACGGCGAGGATGCGCCCACACCGGAGGGCACGGAGAGCAAGGCTATTGCCAGCACAACTAGCAGCAACACAGCCCAGTCCCAGACTGCCCCGGCAAACGCCCACGACGAGACGTCCTGGATTCATATCCGTGCCGTGATCTCCAGCCCAGAGGCGGCTACCATCATCGGTAAGGGTGGTGAGAATGTTTCCAAGATTCGCCAGATGTCCAACGCAAAGTGCACTGTCAGCGACTATCAGAAGGGCGCTGTCGAGCGCATTCTAACAGTTAGCGGTGTTGTGGATGCTGTTGCAAAGGTACGACCCTCCCAACCCTGCGCCACCCATCCTCTTAGCTTCTTCTCTCTGCTAACATATGCAGGCATTTGGCCTCATTATTCGCACGCTAAACAACGAGCCGCTGGGCGAGCCGTCAAACGCTCACTCAAAAACCTACCCTCTCCGCCTTTTGATTCCTCATATCTTGATCGGCTCAATCATTGGAAAGGGCGGTTCCCGCATCAAGGAGATTCAGGAGGCATCCGGTGCGCGTCTGAACGCGTCTGACTCTTGCCTCCCCATGTCTTCCGAGCGGTCGCTGGTCGTTATGGGTGTCGCAGATGCCGTTCACATTGCCACTTACTATGTGGGCAGCACTCTCCTAGAGCAGCTCAACGAGCGATTCGGTGGCCCCGCTGCCTCGGCCTATGCTGCCCGCGGTGGTGGCCCTGTCGGTGTCGTCCCAGGCGGCATGCAGGTCGTTCCCTACCTCCCCCAGCCCGCTGGTGGCAGCTATGGCAGAACCGAAAACTACAACCGCCGGCAGGACCCCCGCGCCCAGCTGCCGCCCCAAGGATACGGCGCCCCGTATGGTGCTCCCGTTGCCCACGGCCCAGGCCCTGCAGTCCCGATGTACGGCGCCCAGGCGGGTGGAGCCTACGGTGCGCCGCAGCTGCCGCACCAAAATTCTGCACACCACGGCCCTATGCCTCATGGTCCCCATGCTGGCCAGCCGGCGCATGCTGGTCCTGGCGGTCACCCTGCCATGGCTGGTGCGCCGTTGACGCAGCAAATCTACATCCCGAACGATATGGTTGGAGCCATCATTGGCAAGGGTGGCCAGAAGATCAACGAGATTCGGCAGGTCTCGGGCAGTGTCATTAAGATTAATGAGCCCCAGGACAACAGCAACGAGCGTCTTGTTACGATCACGGGCACTGAAGAGTGCAACCGTATGGCGCTCTACATGCTTTACTCCCGCCTCGGTAAGCCAGTGACCCCTTGTCTCCCAGTTTCTAGTGTTGCAGCATAGCTAACCAGTCATTTTTCTTTTTTTCAGAGAGCGAAAAGCACCGGACCTAAACGTCTCTAATACGCAGCTTTTATTTGGTTTTGTTTTGCTGCCGCCGATGGACGTGCGAACAACGGCTTCCGACCCTGATGACACTTTTTGTCGTCTCGTGGACAGATCATCATCTACTACGTATCCCTCACATTATTACAATTATGGTGTCCTAGCAACGGCTGTTTCGAAGTTTTGAACAAAAAATTATTATTCGGTCTACTGTGTTTTCTCTGTGTTATTTGTCTGTCAACCATTCTTTTACGCCATTGTAAGACTCGGAGTTTTGAGGAGGATGGCCCGTTTTGGTGTTTGCCGAATACTTTGATGGAATTTGACAGCTAGACTGGGTCGTGAACGAACGGATAGGGTTCCAATTTAAGTCTTTTTTCAACACTGACGTATTTCTTGTTTTGCTCTTCCCAGTTCTCTCTCTGACTTACGGCAGGCCAAGGGGTTAATTTTGGAACAATCTTTGTAATGTTGCCCACGTTCTGTTGCACCTGGTGTGCATGAGTCACCGTCGTGTGCCTGGCGTTCGGCTCTCGTTTGATAGCCACCTTTGCAGCGTTTTGACATGTCCTCTTCTAATGACCCGACTTTTGCGATGACGTTTGGCGGATTTACAATGATTTCCTATGTAAGCCGTCGTCTGTGGCTTATATTTGCTTATGGCCCCAGGTGTACGCACCCGGGTGAGATTTTCTCGGCCTATTACAGTTGCAATAAGGAACTTGGATCAATTGTTTGTATGATGCAGTTAACAAACCGTAGAACATGATTTAAACCGTGAAATAATTTATTATATAAAGGCGAGTAATATAGAGCCGTCACAACCTCAGCTACTTCCTAAAGCAATATCGGTAATCCTATTTCCAGTATTCCAGTACCATATGCAATACAATCTGATGTTCTTTCAGTCATACTTTCTTGATTGTGTTCATGACATGTATCAAAGCAAGCACCTCTAGATTACTTGCTAGGAGGGCTGGCACCGTATACGTAGCTGTACTGGCGTCAGTACACAACTGGGCTACACACTTGCTGGGGTACTGACAAAGTAGACTCGTCGACTCACTTGTTCCACCATCGTCCAATCATTCCTGGCGTCGGCCGCTGGTCGTGCATGCTCTGGCGGCGAGCCACGTTGGTAGGGTGGTCGCTGATCTGCTGCAAGGAACCGAACAGACCTGTAGAAGGCTGAGCGTGTTACAAATACGTTGTCAGCGCCGATATGGGTCAAAACAAGAGGGAAGAGATGAGAGGGTTGTACCCTTCTGCCGGTAGACGATGCGGCAGACGCGGCTGAGGCGGTCGAGTCAGATCTCTGCTCACGTGGAGCTGGGGTTTCTGTAGAGTTCATGGTGGCAATATTGTAGACCGTTGTCATACACGGGAAGGTATTGAGTTTTGGCTTTAATTAGATAGATTGAGATAAAAAAACCAAAGATGTGATGCAATAGAACAAGAAGATGCGGAGGAAAAAAAAAGCCTTGTAAGAGAGGGGGGAAGCCTTTTATTGTTATAGAATCAGCAGGTCTACGACTGGTCTACAAGGTACGACTGGCCTTTGCGTTAGATGTTGGCTTGAATATAGTGTACAATAAAAACGTGTATCTTCTCTTGTGGAGTACGTGCAGAAGACGACTCTCTACATTGACTCTACAGAGACTCTACAGAGACTCTACAAAGAACATTGTCACTCTGTAGCAGTAACGGTTATCAGTAGTGATCAAGAAACGAATAATAAAAATGACAGAAAGCGGTAGGGACGGAGAGAGAGGGGGGCGAACCTTGAGAGTTCTCGACTGGTCTTCGTCGATATGAGAACCCATGACGAGGTTCTCTATGTTGATGGAGGGTGGCCCACAATTCCGATCATCGACGAGCAATGGCCTGAGGAGGGGACGAGATCGAGCAGAGACGAAATGAATACAGAGTAGGCCTAGCGTATGCGAGAATTACAGCCGACGTCTTTTCCCATTCGTTTCGCCGCTCTTTTCGCCTTTGACATCTGCTGGAGCCCCGCTTCTTCCTCCGTGGTGTGTGGGAGACGCAATTCAGAGCTCTTCTGATTGGATGTGTCTCGACAGGGCGGACGAACTCTGGCCGAACCAGGCAAATGTTGGTAGTTAAGCATAGTAGCGGTTGTTAGTGATACAGCCTTTTCATCAAGTGAGGCAAGATAGTCCAGACAAAACGGAGAGGCTATGTCTCGACACGCATCTGCGTCTAGTATCTTTGTAGCAAAGGCAAGACCATTGATAAGCAATATGTGGGTCTCGTTAACAGAAAGCCTCCTATGTACACGGTCTTTGGTGTGATGATGCAGACAAGATGTACCGTCGTGAGGAAGAGAAAATAAAGCGGGGTGCATTGGTACGATAAGGTCACGCGGGCGGCACTGAAAAGCTGGGGTAAGCACAGTGTACTAAGCCAAAATTGTCACAGTGGCAGAAAATCGCCTTGAGCTGCCTTTTTGTGGTGGGATGCTCTGGTTGGCCGAAGCATTGTAACGGTCAGAGCAGTGATCTTGTGCGTCGGCCTGCTTCAGTCCAGTCCGTCAGCCTGGCATATCAGCCCCATGGTATTATAGAGCAAATAGCTGTGGATAACGCTCAATGTGGTGGCTCGCTTTAGCTGCTGGAGCAGTCGCGAAGCCCTGACAATTGCCATTGGCTAATCCAGGTAGCTGAGGCCAGGCGGCCCCACCACCTCCCCATCCAGCCACTCTACGCGTCTGCCAGCCCAACACGACGCGTCTTCCTTTGCTCTTTCCCAGTCTTCACGATCTGCCAATTTTAATCAACAAGCCGGCCATTCTTTCTCCCCTGTTCTCTTTTTCTCTCTACTCACTCTTGCATTACAGAAAGAGTACTTCATCACGCTCTTTACAAACCCCCAAAAAGCTCTCAAAATCCAGCTTTCCATCCCCACAAAATGGCAGACGACGACGCTACTGCTGCTCCGCCTATCGCCTCGGCTCCGATCGTGCCCATCGTCACCTCGCCGCCCGTTTCGCCTCCGGCCAAGCGCATCAAGACCATGGACCCAACCGAGCTGGGGACGACCTTAGCTACTGCTCCAGCTTCTGCTGTGGCTTTAGCTTCAGCTGCCGCCACAGCTGCTTCCCCGACTTCCGCTTCAGCTCCAGCTGCTGCTCCAGCTACTGCTCCAGCTACTGCTCCAGCTACTGCTCCTCCCTCTTCCATGGCGCTGCTCATCCAGAAGCTCTCGTCCGACGCCCGCCTGCCGACACGTGGCTCTGCTTTTGCCGCTGGCTACGACCTCTACGCCGCCCGGCCGATCACAATCCCGCACCAAGGCAAGGCCCTAGTCGAGACCGACCTAGCTATTGCCGTGCCCCCGGGCACTTACGGCCGCATCGCACCGCGCTCGGGGCTCGCCGCTAAGCACTTTATCGACACGGGTGCCGGTGTCATCGATGCCGACTACCGCGGCCACGTGCGGGTGCTGCTCTTTAACCACGACCCGGTCAACGACTTTGATATTGCCGCCGGCGACCGTGTCGCCCAGCTGGTGCTGGAGCGCATCGTCACGCCCGACGTGGTCGAGGTCGCCCAGCTCGAAGCCAGCGTGCGTGGCGCCGGTGGCTTCGGTAGCACCGGCGGCTTCGGCGTCGCCACTGCTGCCTCTGCCCCCGCCGCCGTTCCTGACGTGAATAATTAGTTAAGTGCATGTGAGACTATGGATGTCGAAGAAATTCAGTAGGTGGTGGGTGTTTTATTCAATGGCTTCCTTCTTCTTGTTAGTTATATGAAGGTCACAGCGTAATGGGAGTGTCTGATAACGGGAACCGGTACAGCAGGAGAATATACTTTCCAGGTAGAATGGAGGAAAAGGCGCGAATGGCATGATGAAAGGCAAAAAAGTATTCACTTTGCATGGCAACACTTGGCAATAGATTTCGTCGGCAATAAATGTGGTGTGTAAAAATTACAGTACAAGCATGCAGTACTCCTGCGGACGTACCCAGCTTTTCTAGCCCAGTCCCTTGGAATTATGTCGAATCTATATGCAGACAAACTCTGATATGAAGCCCATTTTACTCTTTGGCTTTTCTCTAAGAATACAGTAACTGTCTTGTCTCCTCTCTCTTATGCAGTCGTCTAAAACGACACCGCTCGGAACTCTACCTGAGGGAATTTTAATAAGTCAACGTTCCGCGGCAGCCGCAGCTCGGCGGCTCCAGACTTGAGCAGGTGCAATGCTTTTGCCCGCTCCTCTTCTCCGGTTATCCCCTTGCTGTCCAGCAACTCGCCTACCCGCTTCATCTCGGCGTCTAGGCTCTCGCACGTCTTGCTGAGCACCTCGTGCATGCTTGCCAAAACCTTTTCAGCCGCTCGCGCCAGCGGCAGGTCCACAGCAGCCACGGAGTCGTCGCTGAGCCACGAGTCCCGGTGGAGCAGGGCCGGTGCCGACTTCGTCACGGCCTCGCGCATGCGCACCACCATCAGCGCGCCAAACATGTCGCCCGTGCCGCTGAAGTAGCAGTCGATGGACGGGAACACAATCTTGAACAGCCGTGCCTGGCCCGTCGACGTCATCGACGAACCGACAACGGACAGCGACGATACCGGGTGGTCGGGGTGTTCTAGCGAGACCGACGTGATGATAATGTGCGGAACCTTGTAGCGCTCGTGCATCACCTGAATGGCCGTTTGCAAAGATTTCATATCTTCGATCTTGACATCGGAGAGGAGCCTATACCTGATTAGTGGACCTTCCTAAGGAGGACCTTTCTCCAAACACAGCAACGGGGGAGCATGTGTGCATACTCTGCTTCAAATTGATTTGGCAGAATTAGATCGGCGTGGCTGAGCTGCTTCTTGTAGGCAGGAAGGACGTCTTCTGCCACATAGAGCCTGCCATTGTCACCCATCACGGGGTCCAGAACCCAGAAAAAGCTGCCAGGCTTTCCGGCTGCTTCATGTCGTAGCTCCTCGGCAATGCGCCCTACTGACTCCACAGCCGCAGCTCCTGGCAGGTATCCTGACAGCATCATGTCAAAGTTGTTCAGGTATGACTGCTTCAGTCCTTCGTAGAGGTCCCACAGCTCGTCGCCAGATATGCGTGTGCCCTTCCATTGCCGGTATCCTGTGTGGTTACCTGTGGGGGCGAGCCAAGCACTCTGTCAGCTATGTGTGGCTGGACACACAAATATCGCATGATAAGGAGGACGGACTGAATTGAACCGTGTTCAATGCCGCTACATCGCATCCAAGGGACTGCATGGCAAAGACAGCAATCTTATTTCCCACATGGCTAAGCAACGGTCAGCAACCTGATTGCACGAATTGGCTTCAGAGGCGGAAGCAAGGCGCAACAATCCAGTTTGAGGACCGGTTTCTGAAAGCTTACCCAGATACAACCTTGTGACTACAGTTAGCATGAATGAAACACGCTCACGAAAAACAGCACAGTGAGCGGCCAAACTTACATGGCTGGCTATCGCTAACACTCGTGTTTCGGGAACAGGGTGTTCTGAGGCCATCATCTATGCCGTGGTGCTGTGGTCAAAGTTATAGACAAGAGGGGAACAAGGGCCGGGAGCTCCGCGCTTGGTCTCTCTGTGTCCAAAGAGAAAGGCCGAAGTAGGCGGGGAATATGAGGCAAGGGGGAATATGAGGCAATACAAGCTTGGACGACGCTTTCCAGGCACAAGGATCTTGGGTTTGTGAAGCGAATGTGCACAAGGCTCTGGACCAGCGCCGGCAGTGCTTTCGGAGGTGGAAAAAAGGTCGCCAATGAGTCGTTTTCCGCTTGAAAGATAGGTAAACTGCCTTACGGCCAAGAGGGAAATAATGACCAGAATAAGGTAAAAGCCGATAGTAAGTTGTGCTTTAGTTGTTTAGCTCCTCTCCCTTTATCTATGACTCAAAACGGACAAAGTGCCAGCAGCAGCAGCAGCCAAAAAATCAACCAAAAAAAAAAACAGGAAAGCCGCCTTTTGCCGCTTGTAAGCCCTGGTGGCTCGTCGCTTCCTCCCCAGAAGTGACACCTTGAGAGCCACGATGAATGAAGATGGTAGTTGCAGCCGTAAAGCGCGCAACACAGTTTCCCTATTGGGATCTGATTGCCCCTCTAATTTGGGGATGCTCTTTTTTTTTTTTTGCGACGTATCTTACAGTTACCCCGCGCTTTTTAAGGCGCTGTCAGAGCGGACTACCGGTTTGTGCCGCCTTTATTTCAGCATCGCCGCAGCACTGCATGATCAACATGTGCTTCTCGTCATTTCTGTTCCTTGGTTGTATCACTTTCTGGAACTCGACCTGTAATAACGTTTTGTGGCCGACTTCAATACACAATCGTGACCAAACGCGGTAGGAGGGGAAAGGAGGGAAATCAGTTTCTTTTGCAAACATTCCAAATTCTGATTACCAATATAGCTCTTGACTCTTGACTCAGTTCATACATGCTTTGTGCACAGCCTCCTATTTCTCAGACGTTGTTCGTTTGATTTTGTTCGTATCCCCAGCCAGCCACTGCTGCCAGCAATAATATCTCTGTCTTCCGACCAGTACGAGGAAAAAAAAACAAACGTGATTATCGTTGCCTCTTTAAAATATCCCGTTGCGCTTCGTATTACTCATCATCGCCGATCTAGTCACAGGTTAGCAAGGACCGTATAGAAAGTGTTTGTGTGGGAGAGAATGAAGGCTTGATAAAGGGATTGAAGGGACTGAAGGGAGTGGGAGGGAGGGCTATCTCACCTTAGGCGCCAAGTAGAAGCGCAGGTAGCTGCTGCCTGACAGGGTATACTCGACCAGCAGGGGCACCTCGTTGGACAGACAGATTTTGACCGAGGTAGACAGGGTGGCGGCCTTGCAGAAGTTGACTAGGTACTTGAGCGAGAAGGTCAGCGAGACGGTCTCGCTCAGCTCAATGTCAATGTTCTCCCCCGGCTTCTCGACGTTGGTGTGGCTTCGCAGGGTGACGGAGCCGCTACCAATGTCACCGTTGCTGGAGAACCGGATGCCGTCCTTGGTCGCCTCGATGGTGACAGAATCGGACATGGCGATCAGGTCGGTGCAGATGCGGCGGAACTCGGCGCTGGGCATGGCAATGGTGGCCGCGTACTCGGTTTCGGGGATGCCGAGGTGCTCCTGGTCAATGTCCATGAGCTTCATGTCGTACTCGCTGATCCGGTCGCTGTCTAGGCTCTCAAAGACAATGTTGAGCGAGTCCGGCGCGTCCTCCGCCTTGAGCGTCAGGACGTCTTCGTTCTGTGCCGCGCGCAGCACCTTGGTCAGCGACGTCAGGTTGACGCCCAACGCCAGGTTGCGGTCGCAGCGGAACGGCGCAAAGCTGTCCGCCTTGAGCAGCATCGACACTAGAGCCACATGGCTGTTGTCCATCGCCTGCAGCGCGATGCCCGAGTCATTGCAGTCAAAGTTGCAGTCCTGCACCAGGTCCTTGATGGCTTCCACCACCTTGTAGAAGAGAGAACAAAAAAGGTCAGCCAATCCTGTTCATCGGGCGAGAAAACGTTGTCCATAACTGAAGGGAACGGATTAGAACGGGGGCAAAAAGGGTAACTACCTTCTTCAAGATGGATGCCTGTGGCAAGCGTGCCTCCAACATTTTGATATTTAATTGTGGGAATTGAGAAGGGAGAAAAGAGCAAGAGAAAGCAGAGGAACCTAGAAATGGAGGCTCGAGAAGCAAGTGACTCAATCAAAGATGGTATACTAGCGGCCGTCAACGTAGAAGAGTGTGCGTGGAAACGAAATGGAGAGGGAGATCAGAGAGAAAGAAAATGGGAATGTGCAAAAGACGAGAAGATGAAGAGAAAACGATGGCTGAGCTTCTCACGACACGCTTTATTTTCGCGTTAGAGACGCGTCGACCGAGGGCGGATTTTAATTGAACCAGTGACGCGGGGCATCTATGGAGGCTACTGCCCCACGTGAACACCAGCCAGCGCTCGTTCGGAAGACCCCCACTATAATAATGACAGTAGGACCAGTAATAGGGACGTATACTACGTATTGTATCTGGAAGTATGAGTAGTTCATAACATTGTACAGCTTTCATTATAAATACAAATAGAGATGCTGGGACAAAAGAAAGAACAAACTGGGGCCAGGGGAGCGCGAATATTAACATGGTAGTAAACCAAAATAAAACAGAAGACCTCCGGGCTGATTTTGTCGCGTGCAAGCGCCTCGCAAATGAAGATGGCCTTCTCCCTGCTCTGTCTATAGATGAACATATGATATGATAAAAACCATGAAATGTCAAGGAACGCCAGTAGAGCCGCTGGTTTGGCAATGATTGTGTTCTGGCGACCGGCCAGATCCGACGCCGTGCAGAGCAACTCAAACAGCACACAAAAAAGAAAAAAAAGAAAGGCTTGAAGTAAGAAATCGTCGCTGTCGTTTAAACGATGATCACCCCACGAATTGGAAAACGGGGTGTGCTGGGAACGTGTCTTTGAAAGAGATAATATTAGACAGTGCCGCCGTCGGTGGGCTCGTAGGGGGGCTCCTTGGTGGGTTCGTCGAAGAGCTCTTTAGGTAGGTCCTCGGCGGCGGCTGCGTCGACACGGCCGGTCTTGGGCCGTAGGTTGATGACCATTTCCAGCTCTCGGAGCATGCCCCGGCTGGCATCGGCCTGTTCGCGCGCCTCTGCTCGCCGCTCCCGGTCCTCCTTCATTTTGGCGAGCCGCTCCTCTCGCGTGAGAAGGGACTTTGGCCGTGACGGCGGTAGGGAGACGGCCTCGAAAACCACCTCCTCCTCCGGGTCGCCAACAGTGCTGCCTCCGAGTGGCGACCCGCCGTTCAGGGCGTGGAGCGCATCTTCTGCGGTTCCGCCGCCGCTCGGGCTGTTGTCTCCGACGGCGGTAAAGCCGCTGAGAGAAAAGGTCGGTGAAAGAAGCGTGCCAATCGAAGACAGCCTCTTCTCATTGCGGTTGATACCCGATGCTAACGCCGTCTTTCCCTCCTCCCAAGCCTGGATTAGCAACTTGAGGTCCTGGCCGATCGACTCGTACTGGGCCATCAGATCAGGGCCCAGATGCGAGATATCGTCGGCCTCATTCAGCGATCTATCAGATTCCTCGCGCAACAGTGCTAGCTTCGCCTGCAGGCCGCGGATGCCCGTCGACAAGGAGTTAAGCTTTCCCAGCTGAGACCGCCACCTTTCGCGGCCGGGCGACAAAGGTGCTTTTAGCGAGGAATCCTGAGAGAACATCTCGACTTCACCGAGGATGGTCTGCAGGCGTGAGTAGCAAGTGTCGGTCGTAGCATTGAGGGTGCGCAGGCCTTCGACTGCTGTTGTCCACCGCAAAAAATCGGACTCGTCGCCGTTGGCCTCCAGCGCCAGCAGGGCGCACAGAAACATTCTGCGAACAGTGTGAAAGCGAGCGGCCACGACAGTTAGTGTACGCAGCGAGTCAGCGTCGTCGAACTCGGACTCTGAGAAACCTTGCATTGCATCGGAAACGTCAAAATCGGTAATGTCGTAGACATGGTAGTACATCTCGAGGTCGACTTGCTCCGCAAAGCCCCGGACTACGGTCGCGGCTTGCTTGTATGCAGGCAAGGCGTCGGCAAAACAGCCGCGAATGGCCTTGCGCAGTCGCATACACCGTCTCGTCTGACTGCGGTCGTCCATGCGACTGATGGGAGGCAGGGGCGCGCTTCTGGGGTTGCAAGTTAGTGTGAGCACAATGTGATGATACTGACGATGCTGAGATGCATAACGCACATTCTGTATCCACGCGAGACCAACTCCACCTCTTTGATGAAGGAGATGGCCGCACTCGCCGCACTGTCAAAGTCGTGTGACCGCGTCACAAAGGTCCGGGCTTGAGCCAACGCCTTTTGACGAACGTGACGTAGCCATTGTTGCCGGATGTAAGTATGGCCGACAACGGCTGTCGCAGCCAGTAGGACCACTCCGAAGACGACGCGCTTTTTTGAAAGGTGCACAATGCCACCGGCACAAACCCAGTTGACGGCCCAAGACAGGACAAAGGCCCCGACCACGGCGACAAAGACTCCTGGCACGCTCGGTAACTGTGTCTCAGAGTTCGCGTTTTGTGAGGCACCGATGCCGCCGTCTGTTTGGGGTGCGTGGCGTTGGCCCACTGCGGAGGGCCCGAGGAGGTGCGACGTGATGATGGTGTAGCGGAACTGCTCGAGAAACTGAGTGTTGTCGGCACGACTGATGGTGGAGACCACTGCTCTCTGGAAACTGTTCAGCATTCTCTCTTCTTCCAGCGACGAGTGACTGCACCGGAGGGGGCATGTGTTTACCGAATAGCGGTTGTTGGCGAGCGGTGTGCTGTGTCGCGGGTCGACCGTGAGCGGGTTCGGGATCTTGTTCCGAAATCGTTTCCTCACTAGCGGCCGGCCCATGGGAGCGAACGACGGTGAAGGGGGGCTCGGCGGCGGCGTGTCGACACCATTTTCTAGTCGTAGTTTCTGTCTCTTCTGTTGCTGCAGATCTGGCGTGACGGGAGCGACGAGGGAAGGCGGTGCCTCAGTTGCTACCCAGTCGCCATGCTCCTCTTCGCCTTCGTCTAAAGGGGTAGCCATTGAGTTAGGACCTGCCATTCGGTGAGGCGTCGCGCTCGATGTTAAGGGCATGGGAGAAGGGTCAAAACGGGAGAGGGGTGCAAAAGATGGTGTACCTCTGAGATACGCGGCGAGAGGAGTCTCGTCGAAGATCACTGTTTCCATAGGTTCAGGGGCGAGGATGCGGCATCCATCGAGGAGACCACTGATGCAGAAGGCTGAAAGGGGAGAGATTGCAGCTCCAAGGCCAAGGTCACGGACGATGACTTGGGATATTCGAGGCTGTGCAGCAGAGTCGCAGGCGGTAATCTTGAAGAGGAATGAATGACGCTGAAGATGTGGCGGAAAAAATGGTGAGGAATGCAGCCGAGAGCGGCAAGAGGAATGTGTCTAGACTGCCGGCAGTGCCATGTGATATCTTCGGTGGCGTCGAGGCGATTGATTCAACAATTGGACAAAAACAAGAACTAGTATCGACGTGGCTGTTTTTCTCCCCTTCTTCGTTCCTTTTTCATTCGGTGAAGATGGCTCACAGGAGAAATAGCTTGCGCCGTGACGGACTGGTCTTGTTGTCCGGCGTTGCAGGATATGCCGTCCGTGGGTCCCTTTTTTTATTTATTTGTTCGAAAGCTGATGTTGATTTTCAGGAAATGAGCATGAACTGCTTCCAGGGTAGGTAGGGGAGAAGAAAATAAGACAGCAAGCAGGGTTGCAGGGGTTTCAGGGATGCACGTACGCCAACCGATCTTGGGGGAACAGGCAGTCGTGGCCGGAAAAGGCTCCTGCCCAGCGGCGCCAATAGTCGAGACACAGGACTCGTCGCTAAGCTAGCCGGTGGGGCCAAGGCACCCGGATTAGGAAGGTATCCTAGCCAATCAGAAGCTGCATTTAGAAGCACCGACGAACGCAACCAGGTGGCAGATACACAGTTTTGGACATCCTGCAGGTTCCCATCGAGGCTACCTCACCACACGCCCTACGACGGACGACGACGACGACAACGACGCATCTCCAACAAGCCGAGACAGACGAGCGAAGAACCCCTCTATAAACTGCACTACGCACGCGCAAAATGTCGACCGAGCGGGAGTTCCAGATCGCGCCGATTGTGCAGGAGTCTATTGTTCACAACACGCGGGTAAGCAGCGCCCACAGCGGGAAAAAAAAAGAAGAAGAGAGAAGATGTGCAGATCTGCAGATGAGACGAGGCACAGCCGCCTCCGCGCTTGGCTGACCCTGTCCACACGACACACAGACCTTGTCGAACCTCCAGACCCTAACGGCTTCCCTCTTCGGCATCGGCGCCGGCATCCTCGGCCTCGAGTCCTACAGCGGCTTCCTCTTCTATGCCGCTTTCTCCCTGCTCACCACCGGCCTCTTCCTCGCCTTCCGCGTTGTCACTGCCTCTCTTTCCCTGCGAAGCGCCGGGAAATCGATCGCCCTCCTCGACACCAGCGCCTACTTCCGCAGCCCCTGGGAGTTCTGGACTGGCGGCCTCTCTAACGGCTTGGCCGGCTACATCTTGACCTGGACCCTGTTTTACGGCCTTGTCAGAGCATGAAACGCCATGGCTACCCGACTGAGAATATAAGCAATAAATACATAAGCAATGAAGACGCATAGGGCGGAGAGCACGTGAGGCAAAAGGAGTGAAATGGTCTACACTGCATGGCGTTGGGGCGTTTTATTTCGAAACGGCATTTTGTATGACGGCATTTTTCCCTGCCCGAGGCTCCGGCTCCCAAGATACATGGAGCTGAACCTGTGCCAAACTCGAATAAAAATAATACAAGTCTTTCCGATCGCATAAACACGCAAAGCAAAGACCGCAAAGACAGCAGAAACCATAAAAAAACGACAACACAGCAATATAAAAAGCGAAAACCAAAGACTGCAAGACACACCGACGTTCCCATGTCTTCTCAGTGCACAATATTGACAACATTGCCGATATATCCGTCAAGAGAAAACGCTTCTCTGCTGGCGCCCTCCAAAATTACAATCTGTGACCCAAGTTCGATCCACTGCCCGTAAAGAAGCTCCAGCTGGACGTTATAGCCTTGGATATTCGTGGCCTCCGCTTCGCCCTGCTTGCTTCTGCCATCAGCAGACGCCTGCAGGCTAAGCACGCTACCGCGAGTCGCTCCATCCTCTGACGTCTTGTCTCCTGCATTGGCGCCGAACGCGTCCCCCAGAGACCTGCTCCATATTTTGGAAATTCTTGCCCGAGCCCGCACGCTGGCCACATAAAACGTAACGGATGTGCCGATAGCTAGAGATTCAATAGAGATGTCCGTAAAAAACGCTGTCAAGCCGCTGGCTGCCTGGAGCTGCAGTCCACTATCTACCATCTGCTTGCTGGGAACGGCAAGCACCATGCCTCTGTCGGGTTTGAGCTCAGGAGACACTGGCGACTCAAGACCGCCATCGTCAATAAGCCCAATCGTGCCGACTTGGTCGGCGGCGAGTGTCTCGACCGGCAACCGGAGATTGCGGATACTGACAACTTGTGCATTGTGCCACTCGCCCTTGATAGTAGATGCAGAACTAGCGCTCTTAGCGGCAATCTGCGAGAGATCAGAGTTTGATGCACGGGATGACGAGAGGCCGGCGTGGCTGGCGCGTAATGCCGTCTGCTCGTCGTCCAAGGGAGAACCACCGGGTTCATCTCCGGACGGAAACGGGCCAATCACCACACGATCCCCCACAGAGATGCTGCCGAACCGGAGGTAGCCTGACACGACGTAACCGGGATCTGCTAACTGGCCAGGATGGAAGGAGGCATACGATGCCGGGCGGCTGAACCGGTCTCCGATGTGAAACAGCGACTCGGGCTCCCCCGGGCTGGGTGCCATGCCAACAAGATCTTGGACTGTAGGCTTTGGTGGAAGTGGCAATGCGCTGAGCAGGGCATGCACCATGCCGATGCCGTCGCCGCTCACTGCGCTGGACAGGATCACGGGCACACCGGCACGAAAATCGCCCGTCCCCCGGGCGTGCGAGAGGGCCGAATGAATTGCCTGAGCGTCTGCAGCTGGGATTCTCCGCATATTCTCCGTTGGCTTGTGCCGGGATTGCAACAGCTGCGGTGCTCTGCCAGCATTTTTCACCGCTGTCCAGATTGGGACCAGAGTCCGCTTCAGCGCCTCTTTGTTTAACAGGTCCGACTTTGTGATGATGATTGCGAGAGGTAGGTTTAGCTTGAGACATAGATCGAGATGTGCTTTTGCCAGAGCTGCACTGCCGGTGGCGGCGCTCGCTTCCTCTCCATGCTCAACAGCAGCGCCGAAGCACAAGATTGTCCAATGGGGAGCCCAGCCAACGAGGCCGCGAAGCGTAGTTCGGCGAAAGCGCGGATGGCCAGCGGAGTCCGACACAAAGACGAGCCGTCCATTCTTCGTGTAGTCATGGATACCGATCCAGGATTCGATATTTGGATTTGCATAGTTCACAATGCAGTCTTCCGCATAGCCTATAAGCTCTTGTGTGACAGTGCTTGTCAGTCCAGATGCCATTTCATGTCGGTGCTTCAATGAGTTCAGACGGCTCTTTCCATGTCCGTCGTCCAGCGCGCCGGTTGAGAGAGTCCCTAGCAGGGTTGACTTTCCTGAGCCTGTTGGCCCGGCAAGAGTCACTCGAAGCTGGTCTGTTGTAGCTGAGCCGAGAGTGGACATGGCATCTTTGTGATTAGAGGAGCCAGATAGCTCAGAGTTCCCTGTCTGCTGGACGCCAGAGCCCGAAAAATTTGTGTGCGGTCTAACAAACACCTCTGTAACCCAGAGGATCTCTCGATGTGTCGGCTGAGAGGCTCCAGTATCTTGCAAAGATACGGAAGCATCGGAGCTTACAGCAGCAGCAAGATTGACGAGGCGGGATGGCATTTCGTCCGCTGTCCGCTCACACTCGCCAACAGCTACGACACGCTGAACTTCCGCGGTGCAGCCCAGATTTGTTGCCATCCACCGCAGCGTTGCAACGCTCTGGTCCATCTCATCCTTGGTTATGCCGATGAGTGCGCCGTCATCGGCAACGCCAATCTCATACAAAGCACCCCGTGACTCTTCCAAGCCAGGAGCAAGCTTCCCGAGCGTAACAGGGAGCGAGGAGAGGACCGCGTCATCTGGCAGCAATGGCACAACAATATCCTGGTGGGCCACTGAGGCATGGTAGGGAGATGACTGACGCAGTCTCCAGAGCAGCTGGGTAGTGAGATGCTGGCACCTATCCTGTCGTGTCTGAGATGCGGTTGAGGAGCCGACAACACGTGCCTTTTGCAAATATTTCGGGTCCGCAGATATCTTAGATTGCAGTGAAGCGGAAAAATAGGACAGAGGCGTGTATGCTCGCCGTGGGCGCAAGAGCAGGTGAAGCTTGTATTCTACCGGCCCCTCCTGTGGCTCTGGAGGCAGCCGAGTCACCCCATAGTCTGACAGCAGGTTGTGTGCCGCAGCGCTGCCGTTTGAGGCCACTCCAGCGGGTGGGAGAACATCCGATGGACCCTGATCTACCGAGTCTGCCGGAAGCAGCCAGGGAGATGCCACCCGAGGAGGGTTCGGGTCAAAGGTGAAGACTGACATGAGAATGCGCCTTGAGGCAACTCTGTCGCGTTCTTTTCGTCAGGCTAAATCACCGTCCTTGTCGGGTTCCTATAGCTAATCGTAAGGACCAACCCACGGTTGGTAATACCGGATGATGCAAAGATGCCAGCAATAGGGACAGTCGAGATATTTGAGTCATCATTTTGGTTCGAGAAGTAGATGTCAGGATTGATAAGAGGCCGAAACACGTTGCTTCGGTAGGTACTGTGGGATATCTGGAATGCTAAATCATGGTATTGTGAGTACTGAGAGCATGCATTGCCAGATACTGGTGTAAGACGGCGTGTGGTCTACGAGATGTAAAGACCGCTGGAAATGCGGCAGGCGAATAGTTCCCTGTATGAGTAATGTATCGTAGAGTCGTGAGATGCACGGAATCCTAGCAATTAAAAGTGGAGACTACAGACGTGAACAAACTACGAGTAGGCAGCCCAGCCGGTGACTATTTGACGTTGGCTGCCAAAAGCGGAAAGAAGGAAGAAGAATCGCATGATGGGCATCTACGAGTAGACGTGTACAAAGACGGATCAGTGCATCTTTTCTGTAAGATACACAGTATTGCGATATTTATGTATATTTATATTTATATTGCAAGTGGTCAATTGGTGAGGCAAGAGCCCGTTTCGAAACGGGCGGTAACGACGCTCTCGCATTCTTAGATAAAAATAGCCCCGCGTGAGTTTGAAGCCAAGAGCAAGATGGCTTATTAGCGTACTTCTGGGGGCGCTGGAATACAATTAGCGGACAGTGGGCAGGCAAGGCAGCAGAACAGGGAGCCCGATGCCCCGTAATACGACGGGGTTGAGCTGCAAAGCCCCGCCCCAGTAGCTACTCGTAGGCAGCCCCGAAACTCTTTCTTGTTGTGGCGAAACACAAGTCAGACGCCTCCAAATCTCCTTTCGCTATTCCGATCTTCCCCTAAATATACCACCAACAATTTCGTTTTCTTCAACGACAGCGGAGCGAACACACACAAGAATCACAGAGGAATTTCTACTACTCCCATTTTCTAGTGTCAATCAAATTTCCTATCAATCTCTCAGATTTTCGATCCGCAACAATGCCTCGTTTCGGCTTCCGCAAAGATGACGACGATGACAGCAGCAGCAGCAAGAGCAGCCTGTTCAGCCGAAAAAAGGACAGCCGCCAGGATGTCAACCCTTACGCCCAGCAGAGCCAGCAGAGCGATCCCTACAGTGCCCCCATGACTTCTCTTCAAAAGACGCAGGCTAGCATGGGCCTCACACCACGGGGAGGACGTCCGGGCTTGCCCAGCGGTCCCCGGGGCGGCGGCCCTGCTCCTCGCGCAAGCGCCAACGAGCCTCCACCGGCATACGGGGGCCAGCCATCGGCCGGTGGGCCGGCGAGAAACGGGCCCAGCCCGGTGAATGGGGGCTACAGCGCCGGAGGCTATGGGGCGGCCGCCGGCTACGGTAGCAACCGCTATGACAATAACAACAACAACAACAATGGTATGAGCCTCGGCCGACCCCCCTCCTATCGAAGCACTGCTGACAGTGATGCAGGAGGTGGAGGCGGCGGATCCTACGGCGGTGGCAGCGCACGATCGGGTGCCCGACGTGGAGGGTATGGCGGCATGGGCGGCGGCGAGGACAACGACACGAACCGGCAGGCGCTGTTTGGCAATGCGCCGGAGAAGTACGCAGAGCAGCAGAAGCAGCAGCAGCAGCAGTCGGCAGCGGAGGCCGAAGCCAGCGGCGGCAGCGGGCGACCAGGCTATGGCGAAAGGCCCTCGGCGGGCAGCCCTTCCGCATACGGGGAGGGACGCGAGCTGACGGCAGAAGAGCAGGAGGACGAAGACGTTAAGCGGATGGGCGAGGAGACGCGGTACCTGCGGAACGAGACGGACCAGAGCCTGGACCGGTCGCTGATGATCGCCAACCAGACGATTGAGACGGCGCGGGCGACGATGGCGCGGATGCACAACCAGCGGGATCGGCTGTTCAACGCAGAGCAGAACCTAGACTCTGCGGCCAACCACAACAAGATTGCAGAGCACCGCACGGCGGAGCTGAAGCACTACAACCGCAGCATGTTCGCGGTCAAGGTCAACAACCCTTTCACGTCCAAGCAGCGGGCGGCCGAGCAGGCGCAGTCGGCGCTGGACGAGCACCGGGCAGAGCGGCAGATGCGTGAGGACACGCGGCGTCTGGCCTATCTGAGCAACCGTAATGCCGAGGACAACTTTACGCAGCTCGACAAGACGATCGACTCGTCGCGCCGGCTGGGCCAGTCCAAGTCGGGCTACTCGAGCAAGTTCAACCTCGAGGACGACGACGAAGAGGACATTGCCAAGGAGCAGCAGATCGATGCCAAGATCGACCTGCTGTCTGGTGCTGTCGGCACGCTCAACCTCACGGCACGTGCCATAAACCAGTTTGCGGAAGAGGATCTGGAGCATCTCGACCGGATCACGGGAAAGGTATATTTTTTTGTGTTTTTATTTTATTTTACCTTTTCTTCCCTTCTCCCTCTCTGCTCTGTTTCTTTAGAGTTTTCTTTAGAGGTTTTCTGCTCTTTGTACTTTCTTTCCACTAACAACAACCTATACAGAGCGACGCCGTGGACGATGGAGTCCGCGCCAACAGATACAAGCTGGAGCAGATCGAGAAGAGAGGGTGAAAGACGCGGCACGAAGTTGTGTTTGCGTGTTGGGCCAGAAGCTGGGTTTACCGTTCTTTGCTATCTCGTGTTTTATCATTTATCAAGCATTCCCAAGCAGCAGAATACATTATTCTGAATAATGCGAGCATTTTGCCTTTTGATCAACATTTTTAATAGCTACTATTACCCCGTGTCTTGAAGTATACCCAGATCCAATCGCCTGTTCCGTGCAAAAATTGTGCGGTAGTATGTAAAAGTATATATAAATAACCAACTAATAAGCAGTCTCATCGAAAACAAGCATGTTGTAGAGCCGCCAACCGCTGGTTCAATGCTATATAAATTTAAAATTAAAAGAACACAAAAATAAACGCCCGATTCCCGCGCCAGTGATAGATGTCATGTTTTCATTTCTTTTTCTATTGTCCTGTTCTTGTTCCCTTTGATAGTTTTTTGAAATTTGTCCACAGTATCCCCCCGTCGCTCATTTTACCAAGAAGATGCCACCGCCCATGAGTGAGAAGGCTATGGCAGTTGTCAGGAAGCCGGCGCCCACGCGGCTGGCAGTGGTGATGGGCGACAGCACCTCAGTGGCGGACGACGACGTCTGCGTGCCAGCGCTGGAGTCGCCCTTGGACGTGCCGCCTGTCGAGGCCGTGACTGGGGCGGTGGCCTCCTCCTTGACGAGCGAGTACATGATAGCAGACAACGCGTTCATCTGCTGGCCCACGCCGACAGAGCCGTCAAAGGTACCAGTGGTCCACTTGAAGCCGCAAGCAGTGCCATTGATGCCCTTGAAGCCGGTCGATGGCGAGCCGGAGCAGGCAGTTGCGGCGGCAACGGCGTTCGTCTGCAGCACCGACACGATCTCGGTAGACGTGTACGTGGCCATCTGGGCGGTGCCGGCCATCCAGCGGGCCAAGTAGCCCTTGAAGCTCTCCTGGTCGGTGTCGCACAGGTTCACGGTCTCGCAGGCCTGCTCGAACATGACGCTGTTGTTGAAGAAGACCTCCTTGGTCTCGTTCCACAGGCCGTCGACGCGCGTCTTCCAGATGGCCGTGTCGTTGGTGGTGTTGTACATGACGGCCGCGCCGTGCAGGTAGATGCCGGCGTTGTAGGACCACTGGATGGTGTCCTTGGTGGTGCAGTTGCTGGTGGCCGACACCGAGGCGCCGTCGTAGACCTTGTAGTCGGACGTGATGAAGCCGACATCCACCTCCCAGTCCCAGATCTTGGTGGCCCAGTCGGCATACGTTTGGTTGCCCGTAAAGCGCGCCAGCCGCGCCGCCAGGTTGAAGAAGCAGCCGTTGGAGATGGAGTTCTTGTAGTTGTAGCCGTTGTTGAACGTGAAGATCT
>JRUC01000313.1:0-25241 GCA_000806385.1 Leptographium procerum
TCACCAAGGGTTTCTCTCCATCTCTATTACTCTTTATCCCTTCCTCGCGATCAGCAGCCCGCATTCCTCCTCGTTCGCCCTTTGAATATTAGTTCCTGCCACCCTCGCCCCTCGTCCCTCTTTCGGCCTCTCTCTGCCTCTCTGCCTCTCTGGTTCTCAATCTCTCGCCGTCCTCCATCTGATGGTCCCTACATTCTTCAGCTAGTTCTCGTGTTTCCAACCTCGCTCATTCTTTGCGTAAAACAACTCCTTTCCGCCCTTCACCGCCACCACTATTCTCTTTTCTTCTTCGCCTAGCCATGTTGCTCCAAAATTTCGCCTGCGACCAGGCGCATTCCTCTCCGACTGCTGCCGCTGCTGCCGCCGCTGCCGCTCCCATTGCGGCTTCCGCTGCCCATCCCACTTCGGCTCCTTTCTCTCCTCCTCCCTTTTCGGTCCCGCGTACCACGTGCGGTCTGCCTACCGGCCTCTTCGTCTCGCCGCCTGCCAGCCCACCTCATGTATCGGCGACTCCCAATGCCCTGGGCAACCTCTTTACAACCTGCCGCAGCCTACAGGCGGCACTTCTGTCGACTACGATAGCGCCAGTGCCAGCGCCAGTGCTGACACCAACGCAAGCTGTTTTCGCATCAGCATATCCGCCCACATCCGCCACGCCCTCTTTCCCGCTGACGCCTCCACAGCAGCGAGGTCATCACCGCCTCGAGCAGCTAACGCCTCCCCCCCCCACACATGCACCGTCGCCTATGAGGCTGCGCCTGCGGCCACGCAAGGCTGCAGCCAAGTTTACTTCCACCACCAACACAGAAGAAGATTGCGCTGCGGTAAATACTAATGTCAACGCCAACGCCTCTGCGCGAAGGCGTATCGTCAAACGGATGCCGCCGGCGCATGGCCCTAACAAGCGACGACGGTCTGCGGGCGACGATCACAACAGCGGCGATGATTGCAGCGACGAAAGGAGGGCGTCCAGCGAGAAGCGGGGCGACGAGATGTACCCACAGCCATCTCTCGCCCCATATCCCTTCAGCAGCCTCACTCCACTTCTAATCCAGACCCCAGGGCTTCTACCAGCGCCTTTTCTACAGCACATGCGCAGGCCGACTACTCCCATCGCCCCCATCACTGCCACCGACCCGGCAACACCCCCGAGGCCACAAACACCGCGGCGGGCACGCATTGCTCCCGAGGCGTTACCGCTGGGGTTGGTGCGCTCCGACTTTCACACGCTGCACGCAGACGGGATCCCCGACGATAGCAGCGCGTGCGCAGCCATGGCAGCAGCCGAAGTTGAGCGTGAGGCAGACGGCGAAGGCTGGAGTTTGGAGGACGACCGCATGCTAGTGGAGCTGGTGCTGGAGAAGCTGCAGCTTAGCAAGACAGACTGGCAAGACTGTGCGCGCAGCCTGGGCAAAAAGGACCGCCACAGCGTCGGCCGCCGGTGGAAGAGCCTGATGCTGGGCGGTGACGTTGGCCTGCGGCCAGGAGCGCGCAGCAGTCGGCGGAGCCGGATACACGGGACGTGGCGATGAAAGAGGCCGTCTCTCTCTTGTTTTCCTCTCCTTCAACCCTTTTTTCTCTTTATTATACTATACCACTGCTGTTTGTAACACCACCGGAAGGGGTCAGGGGCTGCCCATCAACCTGCCTCTGCGATATGCATATAAAGGCTTCGGAGACTTTGCTGCGTAAATCGGCACTGCATGTTCGCTGTTAGGTGTTCTTGGATTTTTGTTTTCTTTGCTTTACTTGCAATTTGCAATCCGCGCCATCTACATACAGTTACATGAGCTGTCCATAAGGAGAGCGGTCTCTAAAATATAATATCGTGAAACCCAACACTCAAAGCATTGACACAGTCCCGCTCAGGAACAAAGTGCACATATGTGGAGCACAATCCGCCTGCATGAATATCACTGCAGGTATCAGATTCGGCGTGATGACACTATCCAACCGTCCACCTACACGGCCCACTCTAGCTATTGTCTACCTCCTGTAATGTAGTGCTGCTGAACCTTAAGCACCAACTGCTTCATAACAATTTAGCTCATAAACTTCTGGTAGGATATGTTGAAAATAGGACTCATCGGCTGTATCTATGCGCATCTAGAAAATCTAGCTGCATCTATAAAGTATTCTAGTTAGGCCCAAACGTAAATATACGGTAAGTCTAGTCAGTATTGCGTGCTACGTAATATAGTATGTGGCGGTATGTAAGACATAATGTATGAGCGTATCCTACAGTACGCCCTGCAGTGGTGTGATATGGTTACGAGTACATAGTTATAGACTGTATTATGGTGAGGAAACTAAGACACTCATCTCTTAGCGCGTCGGCAGAACAGTTTCCAGCTTTCTCTCCCTTTGGGGGTTTTCTGCGACCCTGATTGTCTCGGAGACATCAAGCGGTTCCCACGGCGACCCCGGCAACACACCCAAAACCAAAAACCTAGCATACTTCAGGCGGCAATGTAGCCGCTTCGGTTACAATTTCGATCCCTTTGCCGACGGTGCTGCCATATTAGAACGAATGAAATCAAAATGGACGGAAAGTAGTAGTCGCTTGTACCACCGTGGGCCAGCAAGGAAGCTTTGCCGGGTTGTCGGTCTTACTTTCTGTGTCTAAGGCACCAACTTGGCCGGCGGCCTGCGGCCTGGGGTATCCCGCAAATTCCGCTTGGCTAACCTTGCGCACGCCGAAAAGATAGGAGCGCAGGTAACGTTATAAAGCAGAGGATGGCAACATTATGCGTAGAGCGTTTTTGGAAGTTAATGCTACAGTTAATTACTAGACATGTCCTAGTTGTTAGTCGGATGTTTCAGTGGGAGGCTGCAGCTTTCTCGACGCTAAATAACTTCTCGATACCTTCATTTTCATAAAAACAGAATAGCCGCTACAAATTAAGACGTGAACGACACTCAAGTCTTCTCATCTTTTCAAGTCCTGTCTTGCTTTCAAACCCGGTTTTCTTTCAGCCTGGCTTGTGCCAATTTCAAGACATCCGTTCAACCTATGTAAAGGTAAAGTATTTCTAAGTGGCTCTAAGGAGGGAGAACAGAACAGGCGATCCTCGCAGCCGAGGGACGGAGTGCGGGAAATGCGGGAAGTGCGGTAAGTACCAACTGTGTTTCTATGCTTTAGGTCGGAATTGAGACCTCGACATGAGATCTGATCTCAAGCCTGTCTCTAATCGAGGCGGAAAGTGGGAGGCCGGTCGGTTGCAAAGCACGTTTAGATACAGCCCCGATGCCGAAGACACCTAAAACCTTTACGACCCAGTCCCTTGAAGGCAAGTCTGGGTTCTAGGCCACGGAGTATAGTTGGTTGAGAGCGCTGACAATATGAGACAACTTTCTGTGTATTAACGGCGTAAAAGTGCTAGGACATACGGCATCAGAGTTGCCGCCGACGCGTTCAGTCTGTTAACCCGCGCCGGCTAACGTGCTGGTCGGACGTGCCTAGTTCCTTCGCGGGTATTAAGAAGGTCTGTCCCAAATCGATAAGCGGCATAAGATGTAGCCCGGCTTTCCCGCAGCCATTTCGATTTGGCCAGCCTTTAACGTCCCTTCCTATAACACATCACGCGATAATCAGGTTTTCCGTCTTGCTCTTAGGCTAAGTGGAACGAGTCAGTTGCTGGAATGGCTGTCGACTCAAGCGCCAGCGACCAGAAGTGGCTTCGCGAGCGGAATTAACCGGATAGCGAGTTAACAAAGCCGGCCGGAAGCCTTTTCTCTGTTGTGGACAGAAAGCCTCGAGAAGATGGCTGGATCAACCTTCTTATTTTATCGTCTTTACAAATCGGCCATACTTGCATCTTAAACCCTTTCTTTTACGCTTTTGGACGCTGGATTTCTGTATGCCATTGAAAAACTGCAGCCAGTCCGTAAAGGTCATAGGCAGCCCGAAAAGACTTGAAAAGATGAACTTGTTGATGAAAATCCGAATTCCGGCCCGGCCTCAACCATAATAGCGTATGTTGGACAGATGGTCTCGGCTTTGAAAATTGTAGTGCGCTTTGGGCTTGTGATCTTAGCTGGACTCTTTTAGACTTGGACACTACTACTACAACCGGCAGTGCTTCAAACTACTCGCGCCTCCTGAAACGAGAGGGCTTCGATGTTGGTGCTGTGCATAATAGCTGGAAAAGCTTAGCAGAAACTTGTGAAAAACCTAACTGTTCACCTCCAGTGCTATATTCTACCCACGACGCGGGCAGATGTAGGGCAATCAAACTTCAGCTGGTAACATCGTTTTCCTGTGGTTAGTTCGTACCATCATTGTGAAGAAGTAAAGAGCAGGGGGTATTGAAAGAGTAAAACACATTTTACACTACACATATATTGGGTTCGTGCATAAAGCCTTAGTCGGATTAACACTCGCACACGTTTTTGCGTATCTCGACCTTGATTGGCAGTCAGGATTCGGCACCACAGCTTAATACACAATGAGCTGAGCGGATGTCCATTTGCGGCGGCCACTCTGTTGTGTGGTCGGCTTCTTCCACTGTATCTGACAGGAGGTAAAGGTCGAAACAAGTCTGAATGAAGGCTAAATCAAGCCTTTTCGTACTGTCAAACATGCCCTCGGCCGTTATCGAAAACGGCAGCGTTTTTCTGATCTCTTCCCCCTTGCAAAACAAATTCATCTATATTGTTCCAGCCAATGGCATAACCAGAGTGGTACTAAACTTACCACTGCACACGCCCTGCAGTCCGTATGGCCATAATATGTAACGTACGAGACGCGTAAATTGGGACAATTTGAACCCTAAACAACGAGCTCCCCAACGCCATGCTCTAAAACCCCTTTAAAAGATGGTTGACGCCAATGAAATCTCACGCATATCCGTGCATGTTCATCTGCATAAATACAGCAACTGCCTGCATGGACCGTGCATTGTGATGAGGACGAAAGGGAGAAAACAAAACAAAAACGGTAAACGGCAAAGCGAACCACTTTTTAGTCATCGATGGGAAGAACTGTCCGCATACCGTCCTTTATTTGGTCTGGAAAAGTGTTAGCGTGAGCGTAATACTGGAACGGCACAATTTAGAGGAGAAGCTACTTACCCTCTAGATAATGGATGACCTCGCCGTAGTCTTTGCACACTGTGAAGCCATACTTAGCCACTGTATGACGCATAAGCAGGACAAAAAGATATGCACTTACCATGGTGCCCACTCCATCCGCCGTCTGTGGGACCGTTGTCACTCCCGTCAGTCGGCGCATGCGCCTCGAGGGTAACGTCTGCAGCGCACATGGCAGCCTGTCGCATGTAGTCGAGGCAGTGAAACACGTGGGTCTGGTAGTCTTCCGGTAGGCTGGAGCCTCTGTCAAAGTCTAGGGCGTTGAAAATACGGCCTAGTATAAACTAGAGCAACAACGTTAGTCAAATGATAGCAAAATGATCACAGTGTATCGTGTGGCAGGAGAAGAGTCATCACGCACGATGCAGTGCAGCTGGTGAGTCATGGTGGTCGTGAAGAAAGTTGTTTTGTTGGGTGAGGCCCAGCCGGTGCCAACTGTTCTGGGAGTCAGCAGAAGCAAGGTAGTGAAGGCAGGGAAGAGAGAGAAGAGATAAACACGGGAGCGTACTCGGCATCAGCGTATTCCAGCGTGCCAGCGTCTTCTCTGAAAAGAAGCCGTTTGGTTCAGAGGGGGTAAACGACTCGTCCGACTCCCACTTGACAACCTTTGTGGTGACTTATTTCTGTCAGCGTGGACAAATAAACATATTTCGCATCTTCCCCCTTTTCTTGTTACCCACAATGCGGCCCTTCACCGGTGTAGTCTCCGCCAACCTGCCATGGTGCATGTGGCCGCTCGCGGGTGTGGAGAAGCAACAGAAGCCCAAGGATGGCGAGCAGAAGAAGTGTATCAATGATCCAGCGGTGGCTGCGCACGGCGCTCAAAGTTGCGGCGACGCGGTGCCTTATTGTGCCGTGGTGGCGACTTCTTGCGTCCTCGAGGTCGATGTTGTCCCACTGCTTCTCGTCCTCGCCGATGAGAGAGTCGCCTACCTCGGTGCTGGACTCATAGTGCTCACTGCTATGGTCGCGGTCGCGGTCGTTGTCGTCCACTGTGGCAACGTTCTTGTAGGATTGCGTTCGTTGGCCGTCCATGATTGTTAGGTACGAGGAGTTGGGAGAAGCTGATGAGTATAGTGTTCAATTAGTGCTGGAATGCGCGTTCAGAGGTCGAGATGTTTTGTATCGGACGGTTATAAAGTTTTTCATCATACAACAACCAAGTAGCCTAAGAGCCTCTTTTTTAAGAGATTTTGGCCAAGTGCAGCCATGCTTCTATCCTGTTTTCCCCTTGTTTCATGTGAGGTGTACGATGTTCCACGCTAAGATATTTGAGACGAAGCGTAAGACAATGGCCTGCAGAGTAGCAGTGACCCACTAAAACAAACTAGGACACGAGTGCACGAAGACCATTATCAAACGCTGAACTCGGGGAGTAAGCGACTGATGTGGTTGAAAACGCGCGCGATTGTGATCCGGAAAGGCAGGGCGATAATGGTAGTAAAGTAGATGGCCCTCTCACGTGGCCATGCATCCGCGGAGCGTAAAATAACAAGACGGGGCCTTGTTCGATAATCGTACGTCCTAAGCCCTAAAAACCCAGAGAAGAGAGTAAGAAGGCGTTGGATGTTCCTTAAAACGCGCGTTCACAGAAGAGCTACTTTTAGAAGTGTAACTACCTTGTATCTACTCCTTTGAAAGCAGTCACTTTCAAAGAGCGAAATCAGGAGAGGACGATTGGCAGATGGTACAAATGTGGTGGTGTCTTTGCTACCACCCGTACCTGTACTGTGTGCCGTAGCCTCCGAATTCACTTAAAAATAAGGTACTCGGGGGGCTCAGCATCGCATAGAAGTACCGAACTAAAGAACACAGTCCCACACATTCTGACAGAGTTCACAGATCAGCGGAACACGCTAGCTCGCTCATGGAGTTGTTGGCCTTATGTAAGCAAGGTTAACCGGCCGGAGGTAGTGGGTAGGAAGCTTGTCAGGGGGAGGCGCCTGGAGGACTTGGGCCCACTAGCGCACGGCGTCGTAGTTTTTGCACGTGTGCGTGGTGCGGAAGTCCGGAAAGGCGGCCGGACTCTCAGGCCTGTACCAGACCTGTCCAAGGACGCCGGTATCGACGTTACACATCAGTACTTGGCGCAGGATATCATTGCAGTGGCCGTTGAGAAAATCAGTAGGACAGAACATACGGAACTCGCAGAAGAGATGAAATAGAAGAACGTACCAACGTGCAGCTCCAAGATGTGATCGTCATTTTTAAAGGCATGAAGGCCAAGGGCCTTGTAGTACGGGTAATTGTAGTAGAGCGACTTGCGCACGAGGTTCTAGCACGTCAAAAGGGGATGAGCAGAGTTCAAACATAGCAGAAGACTGCTGCTTGGAAGCATACCAGGCAGTGCAGGTGGTGCATTCCCTCCACGTTGACAAGGAAGCCGCCGCCATACGTGTCGGCACGCTGCACATGGCCAGGCGTCAGGCCACTACGCAGACCTTCCTCGACCGAGATCACACCAGCACGGTCTAATGTGTCAGTTGGCATGCAAAGAGAGGGCCTGGCGTTTTTCTTACAGGCTTCCCAGGCGGCGTCTGTCTCGGGCGATTTTTGCTGCCGGTAAACACTTTCGTTCATAAAGGACCCGTTAAAGCGGATACTTCTGTATTGTATACCGACTTTGAGAACGGGAGCTGAAGCTTGTCAGTGGCGAATATGAGGACGAATAACAAGTTTGGAGGGAAGAGAGCACATTTCGCTCTCCCTCCAGCCAGACGGTTCTCATGCACGAAAACAGCAAGCTCAGATCTGCCAGGTTCCTAAAAGGTTTTGTTCTCGTTACTCGTCTAAAAGGTAGAACGCTTTGCAAGTTTACACATAGGTTGGCCAAATCTTGGGGCGGGGTTCGCAAGTCCCCTAGCCTTTTGTTTCTTACATCAATTATATATAATACGAGTATGTTGGTATGCTAGTCTGAGACTCGTCCAATCTTCCGGGCCTCTACTTTTTCAGCCGTCGGATGACAAGAAAAGCTTACGACTTATGCCGTAAAAATCGACGCTAAGAAAGCCAAGACATAGATGCCAAGCCAATATCGTGGACCACCAACACGGGTTTTCCCCGCAATCTATTTTCAGCCCTACCACCACCTATCGGAAGGGAGACATGAATAAGGATGTGGCGAGATACTTGGCAGGGTTTTTGGGGGTGCCAAGCATAGAGTATAGTGCTCGTAGAAGTGGCCGCAGATCCTCGCACCACCATCTTTCTATAAACCTATAGAGGCCACCTAATTTACAAGCGTCATAACAACCGATAAAGTGGTGTGCCCCGCCTATTTAAGATTCAAGGGATTTAGCCCTAAGCCACTATTAGCAGGAAGCTCTTTGTGTATTTGTATGGTCGAGCATAACCCACGGCTCTGCCTCAGCAAGCGTCTTGCCCGTCCAGGCATTTCATGAAAGCCACCAACAACATCTTGTGGGCAAGCCCGGCAAGCAGTCCATTTCGTAGCATAAGAAAGCATCTCAAGGGGCAGTTAAAGACGCAAAGTGCACAGTACAGCGCTATTTTGTACTCGGTTGACAAGAGAGATCATACTTCTTAGGCCGTTTCCAGGGAAACAGTTGATGAGGGACAGATGGTGTCAGCCCTTTTTTTCCAACAACAGCTTTTGGTCATCTGGTCATCCTTGTCGTACGCCCTTGTCCCTAGGCTTGAAGCTTGAAGCTTTAACGCCTGCATTGATGTGCTTACATGTATCCCTTCCGTGCTTCATTTATAAAAATATGGTCAATGCACTCCTTCTCGTCGTCTGCCGCTATAATATTCCTTGGTCCAGATCCGTTTTACATGACAAATATTTAAAGAAACAAAATACGCAAATATACAAGCACAGCAGAAGAAACCCATCCAATCTCTTATTCTCAAAAGATGAAGCCGGCCACTGTTTTCATCGCTATCATGGCTGTCCCAGCCTTGACTCTTCCCGCAGCTGTCGACAAAATGGTTGCCCAAGACTACGCCAACTATTGAGACTACGCATCCAAGAACGGCTACGCCAGCTACGGTGATTATGATGGCGACGGTGCTTCATCGCCTCCGCCTCCATCGTCCGGCTACGCCAGTTACGGCGACTATCAATCGGGTGGCTACGCCACTTATGGCGCTTACCGCCGGTGGCTTGACGCCCTCAAGAGTATTTTCGCCTAGGGAATGGCCTGGAAGTCAGTTTCAAGTGGTGTGAAAATCGGAATACCACATCTTCTGCAGAGTGCCGCCCGGAACTTTCTGTGACCTATTTCTGCTCGCAACAAGTGCTCGTTTTCATGATATAAATCGGACGGCCTTAGGTCCCGAAAGGATGGCGTTTATTTAGTGCTTATTCCATTATGCAGACTCTCTGTAAAAATTGTCTTCAATGATTGAGTTAGCGAGTAGTTGTAAGTATCGTCTAAATAATATGTGAACAATCATCCTCACTCAAACGAGCTATCGTTAATAGAAGTAAAAGCAGACTGGTCCTTGTACAACATGGTTTTATTGTAAACGGTATGGAGTTTATAGAACGTGCAACGCCGAGTACGAGCAGAGCGTTTTGTCTCCCCTAGCCTTGGTAGAGGGGATCCTTCCATGGCTTACCTAGATCAGTGCCAGCTTAGGGCCATGCTAAACGATGGATATTATCATGGGAAATTCGTGCAAAATATATATCTGTTTATTTAGTGTTAGTTTAACGAATTACACTACATTGAAGAAGTTTTCTTTGTGTAAGGCTGCGCTACAATCACAAGCAAAGACTTGTCCTTAGTAACATAAGCAAAAGACCTCCTAGCCTGGATATATCATTTATACCGCTGCGTGCCGGGAATATGGCAATAACATTCGTCGTCCTATCTGGTATGTGGCTCACAGAGGCGGAGTTGTTAGGTTGAGTGCGTAGTCCTTCTCCGGCAGCGTGGCGTAGTCGCGAAGCAGACCTAGACCGGCTCCGAGCCGTCGTGCATCAAGTACATTGCTCTTCGAGCGCTTCCTCCTTCGCTGCGTACTAGGCGCGCATCGACGCTAGCCATCCTACTGAAGAGCACACGAAATATGAGCATTGCTTCTTAGGATAAAAAACGGACCCTATCCTTTATATGGTGGCTTATACTCCTCTGCGTCTTTGGGAATCTGTGCAACAACAACGGCGTCTACGCCTTCGCAGTGGTTGTCATACTGGTGGTGGCGAATATGATATCAACCGTAATATCACACAATTTCCAGGCCGCGGATCCCATAGCTACTTTCAGATGGTTTTACTCGCTGCAGAGTAGCAGGAAAAACAGCTCAGAGCTAGGCCGGGCAGAACTTGGGACGCCGGTGAGACGCACCTACCCCGCGTTGTCCCAGGTATGTAAAAATAGCACGTCTGGCCCGCCCTGTCTATTCAGGTGACAAATGACATAAGCCAAAAGATCATGTTCTCTCTGCAGTCCTTAGCTTCAAGAGCTCCCTAGTCCTAAAATGTAGGGCCGACTTCCTTGGCAAGTAAAGCTTCGGTCAAACGGGGACGAAGCTGAATTGTCTTTGGCGCTTCGTTAGAAAGAGCACCATTGAAAAGTCACATTGCCAATCTGTGCTGCAGAGCGTCTCTATTCACGAGAGTTCACAAAATCCGTGTACGCTTCTGCTTACAGGACCTATCAGCTAAAGAATAATTGCTTACTGGCAGGATCTAACTAGAGCAGTCATACAGAGACAGAGAATGTCTATCGAATGCACCCCCCGTTACGTATCGCATGGAATCCTTAAATTTGGGCATATTACATGAGGCAACTGTCTCTCGTAGCCATACAAAACGGGAGATTACGATCTCCCATTGCAGTGAAACAGGAGGGAAAACATACACGATAAAAGCAGTCATCAACGCATTTCAATAATGCCCTTGCATCCCCATATCCTATGCTCTGTGTCGGCAGATCGAATCCGCGCATATAGGCCGATGTACTGTAGAACATGTGTAGTTTTCGTTTCAGGCAAAACCAACGTGAAAAATGGCAGTTTCGGTCATACACATTCGTTGTCCGGTGGCTCAGCACAGCCTGTATGGCCATCAGCCTACGGCCACTACTACCTATCCCCATAAATATTTAATCCTGTGTACATAGCAGGTTCGCATGGTCTAAATCCTACGTGCGGCCTCGTGTGCGGTCTACCCCACAAATAGCCTAAACTCAGTCTGACCATAATGCGGCTTATATGCCGGTAGCTGCATAAAACTAGGACGCCAAAACCATCCATCCATCATAAATTCGTAAACAAACTCGTATTCCCGGCCTTGGCCACCTGTTTCTCAACATCGGATGACCTAGTCTCGGAAGCCCAGAGAAGAGGGGCCCCATGGCCTTGTATGATGTTGTAAATAAAGTTTTGCCAATCTTATCCGCAGAAGACCTTAAACTCGTATATATTGACCATGCTCCTTCAATTATTTGGTTTATGTTTGATATCAGTTTTTCCCAGCACCTAGCCACTCGCTATCCTAGTCTTTGAAGTCCCGTCCAATCATTCACCCTTTTTACCATGTTTTGTTTTACTTTTTCCTACAAGCTATCCACCATGTTAGCTATTCTTGTAGCAGCCTCTGGCCTTGCTAGTATCGTAGCTGCCTACCCCGGCGAGCTGCTCTCAAAGCGACCGCTAACGCCGCGCGACATTGACCCACGCACCGACTGCCCTGGCTACCTAACAGAGGGCGAGTTTGAGTTCCCGCATTACATTACTCAGGTCTCAAAGTCGGAGCCCGACCGTGCTTACGGCCCTCAATACTTTGGCGTCTTCACGCCTAATGATGTGGGCTCCATTTTTAGCTTTGACATTCCCGCCTCGCGGTCGGGCGCCAACTGCACTCTCGAGTTCCTCTTTCCTGCACAGCCACAGCTCAAGACAAGCTCTTACTCTTACTCCGGCGGTGGCAGCTTCTTCTTCACCGGCTACGCCCCCGGCAGCTGCCCCGGAGATGCGACCACTTGGAACAACCAGCCAGCACCGGGCCCGTTCCCTGCCTTCCCACCAGTCCATATGGAGCCCGGGAATGCGTATGTTGTCGATATCGGGCCTTGCTTTGTTGGTGCCGGCTCCTGCGTTGCCGGCCTAACGACCACAAATGACACCTCCTTCAGCTTTTTCCAGGATTACGACGAGTGTCCCATTGGCATTTACACAACCTACTCATACCTGTAGGCTTGTGTCAATTCGGACTTAGCGGAGGTTGATGTCTGGCCAGGTGCAGTCTAGGCTCTGTGTTTATGTGGGGCTCGTTGGTGGTGCTGTTACTCTCTGGTGCACTTCATGTTTATATGATTCGTTTCGTGCGATTGTAAGCCTAATGCTATTATTTCGGCCCGTCTACTCAGATTCGGTGTCTTTCTGGGCTGTTGTAGTGATTGTAAGCTGCCTATACTATCCGCAGATTTCATTCCACATTGCGCATCTCTCATTACATTAAGTACCGTTCCATGCCCAGTCTGCCACACTTACTAGTTGGGGGTCTGCCACTTCAATATCATGTTCTTTACGCGTAGGATTTGCTAGCCCTAGAAATAGGATAAAGTTCCCACTGTCCGCATCATACTGTGCTAGATTTTTGACACTGGGTTGTGGTGTAATCGTGATCGCCTGCTGCGGCTGCGGCTCTAGGCCGGGTACGCTTCGGGTCCGAGTCAGCGTTGCCCCGAAATGCAACTGAGGTACGCCTTTCGCGTTGCTCGCGCCGCTTTGGCCAGCACCACAATCTGTACGGCCTAGCCTGAGGCACGAATACCGCCACCACGTCGTTGCGCCCCCGAAACAGAGACGCTGGAGCGAAGAGCTGACACGTCGCGCTGTGGGGCTCGGCTGTATATCTGTGCACCCGAAACAAGGTGGGAGATTAAAGAGAAGAGATAACGAGTCGAAACTTGAGAACAAATGAGACAAAGGATTAAGTTGCAATGACGACATACTCGTGCCCTCTTTACCGTAAACTATAATCGCAGGATTTGAGAACAGCATCAATACCAATATGTACGAGTACGAGAAATATCGCTGTATATTTGAACGGCCGACCTGAACGGCATGAAATACTTGTAAGATACACGTAGGTTTATGATAAATCACATTGTGATGCAAGACCCACCCGCGATAAGAGTGCTCTGTGGATTTCTGACGAACCAGGAGTAAGTGGGCACCAAGCAAAGCAGGACCCACATCACTGTAGATACGCCGTGATACTGAGCCGTGGTCGGCTTACGCAACGCAGACCAGAGAGCAGAAGAACCGGTCAGTTATTACCAAATACCGGTTTTGTAAGGCCTTTCAACGTGATATGAGTAGATAGTACTCCGTGCGATCTTGACAACTCCTCTGGTAGAACTACTCTGGTTTTACTCTGGAACAGCACTCGTAAATTCGAAAGGCTGCTTCCCTGACTACTGTGACTACTCCGACATACACCTCCGATTACGACGTGTGCCCCACAGTTCCATGGCGGGGCTCGAACATCCCTATGATCTTTTGCGCTACCTCTGCGACCTAATACTAAAATTCAACGATTACTTCCATACGGTCTAGATGTACGAGTAGTCATCATTGAAAGCATAAGCAGAAGAGATGCAATCTTTATGTTCCTAGGCGACTAATAATTATACGTTAATAATCTAATAACAAAACAATGTATTAAAAGTGTTTGATATGAAAATTATGTAAATGACACCTTCTATGATCATACAGGACGAAGAATGATAGTTTCTCCGATTTAACAAAAGAACAGGCAAGAGCTCCTGCTATGTACAGCTTGCATCCAAGGCAACAAGGGAAATCTTCACGAGTACAGGATTGAATTCAGCGCTATTCTCAATCTGTTCTCAAACCTCTAATTGTTTCAATCTAAAAATCCCAGATCGCGGCGAATGCAAATTGGTTACTAATACCAAACACATATTAGATTACCGCGTTCACGATCTTCTTTGCCCAACCGAGAACGCCGTGGACCTTGTTCTCGTTCTTCAAGTCCGCGATATACTGCATGCGCTGCTCTTCAGGCGCGTTGAGGAGCTCCAACTGCTGCTCGCGCATTCCCTCGTAGATATCGATGTCCTTGATTTTGACGTAGAGTGGGCGTTGTTCCGGAATCTTGAACCAAGACCAAACCTTCCATATAACGTACAGAGCAATAATGAAGGGGCCCGCAAGGTAGTCCTGGAAGAAGGTGATGGCGCTCAGATTTGGCCCGCCGACGGGATAAAGAGCGACATAGAACTGGGCGGCAAGGCAAAGGAAGTTCATGACGGCGCAGACATAAGAGCCCCAAATGCCGAATGCGGCCTTGAAGGGAAGTTCGTCGACACTGTGGCCCGCAAGTTTCCTACAAAGGCATAGTTAGATGCTGAACAGACTTTACTAAGACAGGAGGGAAATATTACCATGCAGATCGGAAGCGGATGTGGGCTACAGCGATGCTGCCGAAAATGAAGAATGACGAAAGACCGGACAGGGATAGAAGCCACGTGAAGATGTTGCCACCTCCAGACGTGTCCAAGTTGATGAATGCCAAACATCCGAAGAGAAGTTGAAGAATAGTGACGACAATGGGACGGCCCTTCTTATCGACGTAGGCGAAAGTTTTGGGGCCCATACCTATGACTGGTCAGATGTGAACTCTGTTGGATTGGACGTCAAGTAGCTTACCGCGTTGGGACAACGCTTGGAAGGTTCTAGTAGATCCAAACGTGCACGAGTTGGCAACACTCAGCACGGAAATCAGAATGACAGCGTTGAAGATTGATGGAAGGGCCTTGATGCCTGCCAACTGGATAGCGATCACAAACGGAGAGTGTCGGCTTTCAGCCCCCGAGTCAGTCAAGAGCGGAGAGTCTGCTGGTACAATAAGGCCGATAAGAAAGAGGTTGACGATGTAGAAGATGCAGATACGCCAGACAACCTGCTTCGTAGCTTTAGGGATTTCTTTCCTGGGGTTCTCAGCTTCGGCAGCAGCAAGTCCGGTAAGCTCAGTTCCGCTGAAGGCAAATGAAGCTGTGACAAAGACAGAACAGAATCCCTGGAAACCGTGGAGGAAAGCACCAGGATTATGCCTAAAAAAGGTTGTGTTAGTACACGTCGAGGGAGGATTTCGTGCAGATAATCCTACCAATACTTGGCACCAAGGTAACCTCTTGTGTCGGTTGGTACACCACCACAGTCGATTATTATTCCCAAGATGATAAAACCACTGCAGGCAATAACTTTCAGCGCGCTAAGAACGAATTCAACCTAAGAAAGTCAGTTTAGAAACATGATCGTGCCATAAAGAGAGTCACCTACTTCTCCATAGCCCTTGACTCCAAAAAACTGGATAACGGTAAGAGCGAAGAGCAATGGTATGATCCAAGCGCAGTCATTGACATTTTCCACGTCTTTCCAGTAGTGAATGATCTAATATATGTCAGCTACAATCTAGTATCATGGCCAGCATCGTTCTTACATTGCAGGCTGCCGAGATCTCAAAGGGGAGGACGGTGAGCCAACTGATGCCGTATTGCCATCCGCAGGCAAATCCCCACGAAGGATCAATAAACCTGACAATGTACATGGTGAATGCTCCATTGACAGGGTACAACACGGATAATTCGGCCAGGGCTTGCATCATCAGCCATCTACACATCATTCGTTAGAGTATTGCAACAATTGGCTGTAGATTCGGAAGTCCCTACATCATGCCACCTATTGCGAAGCTGTTAGTTTTGTCAATTCACTATCAGAGGCTGGAAAGTCCCGACTCACCAATAATAATAAAACAGACGACCACGGAGCCGGGCCCTCCCGTTGTGAAGGCACTGGCCGTTGAGACGAAGAGACCTGCGCCGATCGCACCACCGCTGGAAAAAGGTTAGCACGTGTCTCGACATCATTTTCATTCGTTCATACATACATAGCGATCATTTGCATGTGTCTCCCTTTCAAGTTGCGATGCAGCTTGCCTTGGCCTTCTGCAATATCGTGGGTAGCGATACTGCCAGCTTCGAACGCGGGAGGTTCGTAAGCGGCGGGCTTCTCGCCCTTCTCCGCGAGACTTGGATCATCGCTCATCGTGGCGTCGTCGGGTCGCGTCGTGTTACGGCGCGTTGCGTAAGAATCGAAGGAGAGAATGCAAAATCAATCGAAGTCTTCGATACCAAAAAATCGAAGAGGTCGAAGGGATGGATGAGATGAGCACAAGAACGATCGACACGACTAAACGGGAGGGGGACTGGCTGCATTATAACAATGCGCCAACTCCAGTATATCGCGCTCTCTGTGGATAAATTCGCCCTCTCTTTGGCTGAACATTCGATACGGCTTATTACCTCGATCCCCGGCGCCAAGCCGCATTAAGCCCAACTTGACAGATATGGAAGCTTGTTGCAAACAAGACCTTAGCGCCATGCAGGGAACACCTCTAGACCAAGCTGCTATCCTGCCCCCGGTGCACATTACCCGTCGTCTACGTTCGATAACACCACTGGGGTCTCCGTCGAAAATTCCTTGGGCGGAGCAACTAGATGTTCCACGGTCGTCTGGTTGGCTACTGGCAGCTTCCAAAGTGGTGCGAAGATAGTGGTGTTACGGTGGCAATAGTGGAAGCGCACACCGAGGGGCGGGATAGTACTAGGTAGAGATAAGCGTCCGCCGGGAACGCCGAAGGATGTTCTATGCATTGTAAGAGGTGCGGACAGAAGGCAACGCGTAACAAGCACATTCCTATCTGGGACTAGCTTATTCTAAATGCACCAGTGACCCCGGGCTGGGTATCAGCACCACTAAAGGGGTTGACATTTTATGTAAGATCTGATCGTAAGAAGGTGCCAGCCAGCCTGTACAGTCTTGCAGGTTTCTGATCAGATCTTACTGTATCCCACCCACCTCGTAGAAAAGCCCCCTTAAATACGTACGATCACGACGCATGCATCTACGTTGTAGTTTCGGCAGTGGGATACAGTTGTCTTGGCTTGTAAACCGACATGCGCTTTTAAATTAGCTAAGCGGCAAGCAAAAAGCACGTAGGAGTTCAATTAGCTTTTCTAGAGTACGAGGGCAGCCATTTGTATTTGCCACAGGTGTATGTTGCAGCTGCTCCCACCGCTGTTAGCTGGAGTTTAAGCGGTAATAAAGCTCGCGCTTTTAGCACCTTTCTTTTTGTGCAAGTGGGAGCGACCGATTTCGCCGTCGTACGACGTCGCTTTGTCGATTGCTCATTGTTCACAGTGATAAAATTGAGGGAGACGCCATACGAGTAGTCTCTCGTGCTCTGGCTTGCACTTCTAGATTAGCTAAGCGATAAGCAGCCGAATAGTCTAGCGGTTTAGAGAAAGGCCCGAGTACGAGTACCATGTATTAAAGGGATCGCCTTTCGGACTACCCGTGTCAGGCCCACTCGATCAGATCTCGTAAAGCGCTTACCTTTAAAGTGTGGTACTAATCAGCTAAATGAGCAGGTTAGCAAAATAAGAATAATTGTTACTCGTAACGCATGCTTAAGGAGGGCGCATAATATACAGCGCAAGGCATGAGAGTACTCGTACGCAAGATGCGCCCCCGCCCCCGCGGCGGTCTAGGGCGCGTATGTGGCGTAGACTTTGCATGGCGCAATCCGCTATCCCCCAACTAACGCCACGGGGCACGCGACCCAAATACTAGAACCTGATTTGCTGATAAGGTCTTGCAACAAAATAAGAACTACGACGTACTCGTAACTCGTTCTACAACTCTCCTGTATTTAATATATTTCTCTATCTTCTATGAAAATGACTTTTCAGCAAAAAGCTGCGAGGTCATATGTAGGTAAGTCACCCATATACCGGTAAGAGACAGAAGACGCTCGCAGCTAACCCTTTTAATCTTAGATTGGCAACGCCGACTCTCCCGAGAGAATCGTCCCGTTAGTTATAGCATTTCGGTGTGACCGCGCGATGAAGCCGTACGCCGGGTAGTACTTGTCAAAAAAGGGGAACAGTTCCGGGGCGCCAGGTGTGGCGCGCCAGTCGCGCATCAGGTCGCAGGCTATCGAGAAGAGGGAGACAATCTGCACACCAGCGCGGGCCATGCGCGAGTTGGACACATCGCGGATTAGCGGTGTTGTCGTGCCAGATGCCTCAATGTTGGCCCAAACCGAGTAGCCGGCATCACGCAGGGACAGCGCTAGAAAGGTCGTGCAGACGTCCGTGACGATGCCAGCCATAATTATCTGCGACTTGTTGGTAGCCTGCACAGCGGCGCGGAAGTCGGCATTGTCCCAGGCGTTAACCTCGCCCTGGCGCCGGACAAAAGGCGCGTCCGGATACATGTCCGTAATCTCGGCCGGCAGCAGTCCATTGGGCCCGGCCTCAGAGGAGGTGCTTAAGATGACGGGCAGATCAAACACCTCGGCGAGTGCGGCGTGCGCGAGGATGGACTGGCGGTATAGCGTGGCGTCAAAGTCGCGGACCAGCGAAGCGAGCCCTTCTTGCATGTCGAGGACGAGGAGGACCGAGTCGTTCTTGTTCAGCCGCTCGAATGGGAAGCCTATTATGGTCAGCCCCTGCAAACATCTTGTTCGGGTGAACTCACTATCTGCTAAGGCTCCGATGCCTAACGCCACAGCAGCGACAAGGGATGGGAATGCAATTTTCATGATGAGTGTCTTTTCCGATTGTGAGTTCTTTCAATTCTGATTAGCAGTTGATGTTCTTTTAATCTTGATGTACCCTTCTTTCGGGTGGAAAGGCATACTCTTGCTCTTTTATACCCGACCTTTCAACTCTTTCGATTCTCTGTTGCCGTCATCGGCCCAGAAGTAGGCCCAGAAGGTTTTATTGAGTCGCAGAATATGCCAAGACCGAAGAGGGGAGAATGCAGCGTCGATTTCCCTTTAAGGTAGAAATGTCCTTTACGCTGTAAACAAACGTGCAGGGGACTAGTAATCGCACTGCATCTTTCTCGTATTTACATAAGAATGTCGGGCGGCCCCTTAACTCTGCACTTACTCATACACTTGAGTCCGAGAACTCGCATTTTCGGGCGTGGAAATTGGGCCAGAACTGGCCAATGTAAGAGAAATGATTTGCCACTAGGTCTCCTAAGCTCCCGGGGGCTATACAGAATATCTTATTAGGCCGTCTTGTATAACGACTCTCTTTGTTTTGCTAATGAATTGTAAAAGAGCTTATAGAAGATGTGCTCCTAAGCACTTACTACTCTTGCACAAACATTCGGTATTTGCGACAGCCGGCCGGCATTATGCTGCTGCCAATGGCCTAGCTGAGCCACGACTAGTTGGGCAGGCGCGGGAGGCGTGTGGAATGCCTGAGCACGGTGGGGGTTGGCTGGCTTGAGGTGTTTTGTCGCTCGCGGTCCGCCTACTCCTAGAGGAGGGTGGCGATTGACGCGGTCCGTAGGGGTGTGTAACTTAACTACCGCGAAGAAGAAGAGGACAACGCCCCGGGCTCCTGCACTACAGCTCGGTGAACAAGGGCAGACCCCAGAAGGCCTCTAAGATGTACCGGTTACGGCTACAGACGGTGTGGTAGATGTTGGGTCATCCCGAAAGACGGCTAGGGTAACCTGGATGGTCTAGATGGGGTGTCTCTCATACGTGGTCGATTGTCGAAGCAGCCTGCCGTCGCTGAGAGCGCCCGACTTTCTAAACGCATAGAGCACGCACCCACCGCCAAAGTTGTAGTAGTCTTTTTTTCATCGTACGCGCCGTCCTCGCCGTCCTAGTCGCTGTTGTAAAATAGCGTGGCTTAACAGCTGTAAAGCACCGGCATCCTTGTAAACTTAGGGCCTCGCCGCAATAGTAGACCTTTTAGGACGTCTAGCCGTGGCTGCTCTAACAAGCGTACCTTACTTCTTACTAGCCGAGCGAACCTAGAACGGGTGCGGCTATAATGCAAAAGTCGCCTTTGTCCTCCGTTAGTTGCAACGGTAAAATCTAGACAACAGCCGTCCGCGGAGACCGGCTAACCTACGGTAGCCCCTAGCATATATAGTGTTATAACCACAAGTTTCCTAAGTGATAAACCGGCGTTGTTAAGGTGTTTATGTTAGCAGAATAACTGTGTGTCCGAGGTAAACAGTAGAGCTTGTCGCTAAGTTAGGTGTAGTCCTTTGTTACGTTTTAAATGTAAGTTACAAGCTTGTAAGGGCTACTACTATAAGAGTAATTCTTAGAGTAATACTTAGATTAATTGCTAAAGAGCTAAAGAAAGGAATAGTTATTTAGGTGGTAGGGATTGTAGTCTTATATACTTAAGTTTTTTTTTATCCCTTTTAATCATAATAGGCTTACTAGGATTGTAATCTTATACGCGCGATCCTTATAATCTTAGCTTGCTTAAATTGGAATCTTTATATTATAATACTTGTAATTCTTATCTTTATTATTATATAATTTATAGTTTGTTATATAGTTTCCTTAAAGTTTATAATCTCTTACGTATTTTACCTTAAAAGACCGCTTAGTTTTCCTTTAAGTTTTTATGTAATGTACTTATTATATTATCTCCTTCCTTTTATAACTTTACCTTTAAAGTAAGTTTTCTTTTATTTTTTTTATTTTTTTTTACCTTTTATAACAATGTTTAATTGTGTATTTAATAGTTATATTTTTTACTTATATAAAACTTAATAGTGTAATTCTTTACTTTTTATTATTTCCTTTTAATTAGTAAAAATACCCCTTTATTCTTACTACGTTTAATAAAAGGTTTTTTATTAGGTTTTTACGTTTAATTCCTTTTATTATAAGGCTTATATAACTTATAACTAAAAGGGTTGTAATATCCCTTACTAACGACGGGTTAGGGTTAGGTGTAGGATAGAAAAAAAAGACACATGTTAAAATAGTGTAAAAAGTAGAAAAGGTTAACGATTCGAACTGTAATATTTTTATTAGTAGGTAGGTAGTATAAGGTGGTTAAATAAATTAAAGAAGGTAAGAAAAAGTGGAAGGTTAGTAATACGGTTGGGTGAATAAGCATAAAAGTGGACACGACAGGGGGGAGAGACTAAAGCTTTTTTTTAATTGGCCGAATAGATTATAAAGTAGGACTAGCTAAAGGTAAGCTGGCTCCCTTAAGGGAGTGAGAGAGGCGCCGACTATAGACTGTAGCACATGACTTAGCACGTGTATACGTTATTACTAGCTCCCCGCGGGATGTTAAGTAGATACTAACTTGCTAAAAAAGGCGCGCTAGCTTCCCTAAGAAAGGCACTAACTATAGATTGCATTACCTAACCTAGCACGTGCACTAAGTTAACTTTAGCTCCCCTTGGGATGTGAAGTAGATATTAACTTACGCTGCTAAAAAGGCAGGCTGGCTCCCTTAAGGGAGTAAGAGAGGCACTAACTATAAACTACATTACTTAACCTAAGCCTTTTTTATAGGCCGAATAAAGTAAAAAAGTAGGAATAATAAGGGGGGAGAGACTAAAGCTTTTTTTTTATTAGCCGAATAGATTATAAAGTAGGACTAACTAACAATAAGCTAGCTCCCTTAAGGGAGAGAGGTACTAACTTATATAATAAAAAAATACTAATAATAAAATGTTTAAAGCTATATAATAGCTTAAAAGCCTCTTACGGGATGTAAAGTAAACACTAACTTATACGCTGCTAAAAGGTGTACTAGCTCCTTTAAAGGAGTAAGAGAGGTACTAACTATAAACTACATTACTTAACCTAGTACGTGTACTAAGTTAACTTTAGCTCCCTTTAAGATGTAAAGTAGATATTAACTTACGCTACTAAAAAGGCGGGCTAGCTCCCTTAAGGGAGTAAGAGAGGCACTAACTATAGACTAAATTATATAAACTAGTATGTGTAGTAAGTTAATCCTACCTTTTTATAAGATATAAAGTAAACATTAACTTACGCTACTAAAAGGTGTACTAGCTCTTCTTAGGAAGGGATAGAGGTACTAACTTACGTATAATAATAATATATTTAAGGCTATAAGGTAAAAAGACTACACTAAGTAGATTATACGGCCTTATTAGCTAGTAGTATGTAATTCCGCGTGGAAATGTCGCCGTTTTTGGTAGGCGGAGGCTGTTAAATTTAGCGGCCTTTCTACACCTAGTCTTTGTTATTATAAGGCAACACGTCCTAATAATAGGCCATGTGCTTACCGCCTACTACTCCCGCCTACTAGCAACGAAGCGTACGCCGCTTACTCGCCGCCTACGTTGCCATGCTTACCGCCTAGATAACTTACCGCCAAGCCTAAAAATGAGGTGGCTGGGCGGGGTGAAACGATATTTTTGGACTATAATGTACTAAGGGCCATTTTCTCCCCCACTAGGGTTTTATATTTAGTGTCCACACTAGTTTCTAGGATCTACTTTTAGCCCATGTCCTAGCTCGACGATTAGTCGGTTATAAGTAGCGACAAAAAAAGCAGTGCTTAATCGCTATTAACTATAGTATAGCTGTTACGGACGAACCTTACAGAGGTCACGTGCTAGTTCCCGTGACCGGAATCCCTTCGGATTGCCTAGGGATTCCGGTAGGATGACTAAAGAGGGGTAATAGCTATTTAGGATTAGCGTGTGGCCGGTGCGGGAATAGAGAGTCCTAATTAGATAGCCCTTAGATAGTCTGTAAAGGCCTCACTTCGCATATTTACCACTTATATAAGCTCCGCCCTCCTCCCTAAATTAATACAAAGGTAAGAATTAGTCTTACCCCTATTTACAATTTAACCAATGATAGTGTAGTACTTTTAAATACGGGATAACCCTTACCTAATCCCTTGTACACCTGTAACAATAGCCCTTTATAAATATTAGATTTAGAGGTTGGCTTGTAAGGAAATACACCCTTACCGTAACGGGATGGCAATACAACTAGGTTAGCGTAGGCTTTGTTTTAAACGCTTATAGCGCCCTAGGCAACAAGCTCTTTAAGACTAACAGTAAAAGCACACTGTACGCGTCTTCGTTAAGCTCTTAGATAGCCCGCTCTTTGTCCTTTACTGTCTCTCGGTCGTTATCTAGCTAAGGTAGAGTATTCTTTAAGGCATCCTTGTAAGATATATTAGCCTAGAGCTTGAGTAGTCGTAATAATATTGCTTGCAACCTATAAATTATAGTTAACGGCTATTGCTAAAGTTTGTGAATCTAGTGTCGTAGCTCTAGCTTTAACGGGGGTTATACTAGAATCCCTCCCGATCCATCCCACAGGTAACTAAAAACGGCGCCGTTATTTTAAGATCCATTTATTAACTGCAAGAGAGTTAGCGTTGCTTATTTTAGCAATTGCTAACGCTCTCGTTCTATAAACCACTCTTTAGCTAATACATAACAGCAAAAGATAACACATTAAAATGTCGACTTATTATAGCATTACTATTTATACTACGCTTACTACTCTATCCTTCTAAACCCCCTATTACTTATAGCATAGCCGAGACTTCCTTGTGCACATCCTACTAAGCTTATAATTTTCAAGATTATTTTACCATCTTATTCGACTGTAATGCAAGAATTTATTTCCAATTTATAAATGGCAGCTTACTCGGGCCGAGCGATCGTCCCGTCCGTAAGCGGTTCAAGATTCCTAAACGCCGTCTTAAGAGCGGACGCGTAAGCAGGCTAGTAGGGGCCGAGGATGGTTGGCATAACATAGGCTATCACATTGTCTTCGTCTTTAGCCCGAGCATTTGTGATAAACGCATCACACGGCAGCCCAAATGGGGACCAGGCGGTCTAAGAGGGTAGAAAGGATACATAGGAACACAAACTACACAAACAAGGTTACCCCGGAAAGCATCGAACCACGGACTAAGGGTTACGTAATAATACGGATAAGGATCGCAAGACTCGACGAGCGGGCCAGGCGGTCTAAGACCAACGGGACCGCAAGGCGCGGCCGGCGGTCTAACTATAATTAGAAGAGATAAAAAGGAACTTAAGTATATAAGACTATAACCTCTACCACCTAGATAGCTATTTCCTTTAAATAGCTCTTTAGCAATTAATTTAAGTATTACTCTAAGTATTACTTTAAGTATTACTCTTATAGTAATAGCCCTTGTAGGCTTGTAACTTACATACGACGCAACGAAGAGTTATATGCGTAACGTACGACAAGTCTACTGTTTACTTTAAACACACAGTTGCTCTGCTAACATAAACACCTTAACGACACTTGTTTATTACTTAGGAAACTTGTAATTATAACATTTTAATTGCTCTTATTTAAACAACTTAACGTTTAAAAGAATAGTAGACAACATAGCTACTCCGTTAACATTAGCTACCCCTTTGCCTTTACGTATAACGTAGATAGAATAGAACACCTAACTTTAAAAGTAGGTTACAAAGTAATAAGTATAGCTTACTACTATAACGGATAGCTTTAAGGAAATGCTTAACCTTTGTAATAAGGAGATTAATGTACTTAAGGTGTAACTATAGTAAGTTAAGAAAGTAGAATTTAAGATAAAGTAACCTAACCCTTACGATAGAACTAAGGACACCCTTAAGGTATTTATTACCTAATATAAGGTTTACTTTAAACACTATAACAAGTAGTTCCTTATAAAACAAGATAAGGCTACCTTTGTAGCCTAAAATATAACAGGCGACGTAATAAGGTAAATAAAACTAATTTTATACAACTACCTTAATAATAAAAACGACGATAATAAGAATAAAGAAACTAAAAGGATGTTTAAAAGCTTTAATAACTTTAAGAGTATACTTTAAGACGCTTTTAGCGACTTAAATAAGTATTAAACTAAGGAAAGAGACTTAATAAGATATAAGTAAATAACCTTAGCATTAAAGTATATAGCTAAGTTTAAATAAATATTATTATAGCTAAGTTAAGATAATAAGCCTTTAATTAGCTAGTTTTATAATAAACTTAAGGAAGAAATAAAAGATAAGCTCTTTAAACTTAACCGATTAAAGGAGCTTTTTACTTGTATTATTATAGCTATACGTATTAATAATAAACTATTTAAACAACGGATAAAACGTAAAAAGAAAGACAACTTTTAAAAACTTATAAATAAGGCTAACATAAGTAAAAGGTACTAGTAACTTAAGGTTATAGCTTATAACTAATATTTAAAACTTATAAAGCTTAATATAGCTTAATACTACTATAATAAAGGTTAAAATAAAAAAAAGGCTAGAAAATGTTATAATTATAAAAAAGAAGGTTA
>JRUC01000317.1:0-25188 GCA_000806385.1 Leptographium procerum
CTCGGACTGCCAGACGTCCCGCACAAAGGCGCCGTAGCCCAGGAGGCGGCCTGCCAGTGCGGCGGCATCCTGAGTCGTCTGCTCGAGCCCGCGCTGCCACATGGCCGACATCAGCAGCACGACGCCGGACCAGAAGAGCAGGCGGAACAGCAGGCGCGTCCACCAGGCGAGGAGTCGGCGCAGCAGCGACAGCAGCCGCACCACCAGCAGGAGCACCACCAGCACGGCGCCCAGCACGGCGATGTCGGGCGCGTTGTATGCGGCGCGGGCGACGCGGTCTAGCAGCGGCGTCACGGCAGCGGCGAGACGCGCCGTCATGGTGGCGGTGTACGGGTGCGCGGCGGCGGCGGTCGCAGAGGCGGCGGCGGTCAGCTGGCTGGCCACGGCGCGCGTGGCCAGGTTCAGCGGTGCGTCGGAGCGAACCACTTGCTCGTCGAGGAGCGTCAGGATTGGGTCAGGGAGGAAACCTATTACAAAAGACGAGAAGAACGGACGGAAAAAGAAGGAAGAGCAGATAAAAGTCAGTTCAAGAAAATCTCAACCGACATCTACAGCTCCGTCCAGCCTAGAGGTAAGAAGCAAGCAAGGAGTATTTTCTTGTCTTACCCTGGAGGTAGTCGAGGGCGCCAACGTCCATGTTGCAGTGCGGATGTCTCTTGAAGTAATGGTGGTGTCTTTTTTCTTATTCTTTTTTTTTGGTTGGAAACGGAGAGCGAACTTCACAATCCGTATTCGTCGTCGTGCCTGTGCAGCAACGAGGGCGTCCAAAACGAGTCAGTCCGGACGCGTTGAAGATGCCGCATGGATGATGCAGGTGAGTGCAGCGCAGACAAAAGCGGCGGTGACGGGGAGAAGAAAAGAAAGCTGGTCAGAGACGGTGTAGGAGAGGGTGATAATAAAGCGAAATCATTCGCGATTTCCGCCTGTACCAGCACGTGATCACGATCATACACGTCATTATCAGTCACGTGAACGAAACTGGCGGTCTACTGCTGCAGTCAAATGGCTCAGTCCAGACTGCCACTGCCAATTTTGGAAAGACACTTTCTAAACAGGAAAGAGAAGGAGCAATGCTTTAGCATTGGCTCACTGCAATCAAAAAGCGGAAATTCTTCAGGATCACAGTAGTTTTCTACCAGATTTAGCTATTACTCAACAACAAGAATAGCAGAATATACGAACAGACGTCCTCAACACAACGCCTTTCTGCACGTCCCCTTCGGACGGGCACAGCGTACTAATGCATGTATACAAAAGCTTGGCAGCAAAAGGCCGACTAGCAGTCCGACGACCAGTCCGAAGCCCCAAGATGTCCGGACATGCCGTGTGAACGGCTGCTGCTGTGCTGCTGTGCTAAGCTGATGCTAGGACGGGGAGAGGCACGGGGCCGAGCGGGCCCTTGCTGGCGCCGATGTTGGCCTGGTGCATGGTGCGGGGCCCAAAGGCGTCGGGGTAGTCGATGGCGCTGTGGAACATTTGGTAGTTGGCCCACATGACGATGTCGCCCTCCTCGACGGTGGGGATGAGGATGTACTCCGGCCGCAGGACGCGCTCCTGCAGCGGGTGCAAGAAGGCGCGGATGGCGGCGACGTCGTCGATGACGCGCGGCTCCTCGTCCGCGTCGGGCGACGAGCGCAGGAACAGGCGGCGGGCGGCCAGGCCGTGGACCATGAAGGCGCGCTCGCCCGTGACCGGGTTGAGCCAGACCATGGGGTACGTCTTGACCTTGGCCGGGTCGTAGGCGTCGAGGTCTGCGAGGGCGCGCTCGCGGCCCTGCGTCTCCAGGCCGAGCCCGTTGGCGCGGCCCTTGCAGTTGGACATCCAGGTGTACGGGTGCGGCGCATACTCGACCCAGCTGTGGTCGACGACGCGGCGCTCGGCCTCGGTCATCAGCTCGTATGCCTGCACGTTGCTGAAGAAGGCCGTCAGGCCCGGCTCCGTCTCCATCGTCAGGCCGGACCCGTCGTCCCAGTGCACCGTCAGCGGCGGAGAGCCCGGCGTGGCCACGGGCCGCTTGACGCACCGCAGCGTCGTGAACCAGGCCGGGTCGCGTGCGTACAGCGGCGCGTCAATGTGCCAGCGCTGGAAGCGCGTGTGGCCACGGTCAAACTCGTCCTGCGGCAGGTCCGCGGCGTGGAAGCTGTGCAGCGGCGGCCGGTCCAGCGTCAGGTTCTCGAGGCCGTAGTGGTCCTCGCCCTGGAATCCCTTGCCGACTATCCGCACATTCTCGGCACCGGGGATTCCGTACACTTGGCCTCCGCGCTGGGGAATGGATTTAACGGGTGTCAGCATTGAATGGAGAGAGAGAGAGAGAGAGAGAGAGAGAGAGAGAGAGAGAGAGAGAGAGAGAGAGAGAGAGAGAGAGAGAGAGAGAGAGAAAGAAAGAAAGAAAGAAAGAAAGAGATGACAGAAAATCAAGACTGGAAAAGGGTTGTCTTACTGCCAGCATGTTGCCCGGCTTGTTGAAGGTCTTGATATCGCCGTGCGAGTGTATCTCTTCTGCTGTGGGGTCGAAGCGCCTCACAAGATCCCATTGCTTTATGGGCTCGAGGCTCTTTTGGCCCCTTATGACGACAACTTTGTGCGTCCAGATGGCGTTGCTCAACGCCTGCACATCCTCATCTGATGAGGAGTTGCGGTCAGTACGGTGCAGATGATTGAGAAGAGGCACCGGCTCGTGCTCACAGGGCCTACTAACCGCTTATGTTGTTGAGATCGAGATCCGGAATGACGACACCATAATCCGTCTTGCTGCGGGAACACTTTTCGATCGGAGTGATCGTGAAACTCTTACTCAAAGACATGGCGGGCCAATGACAGGGAAAGCAAATGAAATCCGGGGGTATGCAAAGGGGCTGGGAGAGTTCCAGAGACCACAGGCCCAGAACGAAGCCTTTGCTCACTTAAGTATGCCGCCGGGCCATTTGGGTGCATATTTCCCTTGTCTGTCATGATCCTGATCTCCACCTATTGCCTTCTGTCGGCACTGCCCGCAGTTTATGGCGGGCGCTAAGGCTTATCTCTCCGCAAAGTAGCGCCACTCTATCTTCCTCGGCCGAGGCGAGAGCTAAGCGATTGACACACTAAGTCGGGCCATGCGGATGAAGGACGGCAAGTCGCCCGAGCGAGAAACTCCAGGGCATGTTAAACATCAAAACCGACATTCTGCTGCGGTGACTCACCAAAACGAGACTGGTTGATAACTTATCTGTTTGTGCTTGTACGGAAAAGATCAAGTGTTCTTCCTACTTTATCTAAGCACCGGAAAAGAGCAACAGACTTTGAATCCTGACCATACCGAAGCCACTTTGGCGCAGCTGTAAACGGCCGTAGTGAGCTGGGAACTCGGCCACGACCATAACGGTGACATCCTCCGCACGGATTTCAATTTCGCCAAATAGCTGCAACACTGCACAGAGCGTCCGTCCGGTGGCCAAGACATCGTCCACCACCACCACTTGCGCGTCCCTGGGAACTGCATGCCGGCCCATCTCGATACTCTCCTCGGCTGTGCCGTTGGTTGCCGACGACGAGATGTGCGATGGAAACCTGGTGACAGATACTGTCGGAGGCGGGAGCTTGCCAGTCTTGCGGATCAGCACCAAGGGCACGTTGACGCGTGCAGCCAGCGCCGAGGCAAAGACGAAGCCGCCAGCCTCGCAACAGGCCACGGCGCCAACTCTGGCCCAGTCGCAGCCGTTGCCGGCATTGCTAAAGTGTGTCTGCAGCAGAGACGTGCACAGGTTCAGGCCGCCAGGCTGCTGGCAGATGTCGAGCACGTGGCGAAACTCAATGCCCGGGCGTGGAAAGTCGGGCACCGGACGCACCATGTCGGCTAGCCGCTGCGGATCCTCGTGAAAGAAGGGAAGCAGCCGGTGTTTGGCAAACGCCCTTGCTGCCTTGTGCCCGGCCGACTCGTTGTCAATGACAAGACTGGGGGGCTCGTGTGGGCTGTTTTTCCGCTCGTCATCATCGTCGTCAGCGGCGTATCCACGGCGGACCCGTCGCGTCTCTTTCCCGGCTTTGACGCGAGCCTCGAGCAGTTGGCTGCCAGGCACCAGATACGACAACATGGCGACCGGCGCCTCTTCCCTCATGCCGGTGATGAGCAGCACATCCACATCTGCGGCGCCTTGCACGACATTCAAAAACTGCTCCTGGGGTAGCCGAGGTCGTTGCCGCACCTGATTCTGGAAAAAGGCAGTCAGCGCAGGCCGGTGCTGCTCCTTGTAGGCACGTTCATGCAGCAGGCGGGTCGGATCAGCGCCGGTCGCCGCGGCGTACTCTCGCTTGGTTGCCTCGCTGATGCTGACTGTACGAGCTGTGAGGCGGCGGCAGTTTCCGGAGGTGAATGTGGGGAGAACGGAGGCCCAGATGGCGGCGCAATAGTCTTTGCTGACTCCGCTTTCGCCCGTGACAAGAGCGATGACCCTGGGCCCCATCGGCGGCTGCTCCATCGGAAACTTCTCCTTTGGGGGGGTTATCCACCGGCGGCCTCGGTAGCGGACAGGCAAAGGCCAGCACGTTTCTCGGATCCATAACTTGCTTGAGACGGGCCAGACGCGGCCGATTCGGACCAGAGGCATTGGCGGCCAGGGCGACGTCTCTCGGATCCGGCCCGAGACCGGCACCATAGGCTCCACTGCTCAGGGGTAGCAGGTTCTGGACGACGCGGTAAACCCATCGCACGGCTTTCCGAGCAGTTTCGGTCCCGTCTTGGTCGCGGGGCCAGACAGCTGTTATGACGCAGGCAAACTCCCAGTTTCGACAGCCGAAAGCAGTGGCGTCGGCTGCCACGTCGCGGACCGCTCCGCCACTTTGCAGCAGATGGAGATAGCAAAGCGGCGTGGGACGAGTCTGGACGGCCTCAACCAGGACTTGGGCGATATCCTCGCCTCCTATGCGTTTTAAAAACAGACACCGCTTGAACGAGGACGTCTTGCCGGCGCCGTGCCCGCCGTGCATCCCGGACATGTACATCTCGGTCTCGAACAGGCCCAGGCCGTCGACAACCTGGAGGCTGTCTTCCGGACCCAAGACGATGCCTGCGATTTCGAGCACGGACGAAGGTGTGCGGATCATCACCATCGGTAGACGCTTCGATCATGGTGACGCCGAGATGCAGCTGGACGGCGTCCGAGTACAGATACGCGTCAGCAGAAAAGTTCCGGGGGAGGATGTCGGCAAGGAACCCATCAAACTCGCAGAGCTTGCGCTGCACCTCGACGCCGTCGCTCAGCGGGAGCCGCCAGTTTGAACGGAATAGGTCGGGGCCGCGTGGGCCTGCAGGGTGACGCTGACAACGATGCCGCCAAAGTTGGTACCGGCGCCTCTTATGGCCCACATCAGATCCCTATCATTTTCTGGGCGGACAGCCCCGGCCGGCCAGTGCTGGCTCGGCACGTAGCCGACGCAGAAGACCTGGCCGGAGATGACGCTGACCAGCACGGCGCCGACGATGGCGTCGCAGGCAAGCCCGTGCAGGCGAGCCAGGTGTCCGATGCCGCCCTGCAGCCAGAGGCCGGCTCCGACGCTGGGCCGCGACCCTAGAGACACGGTCAGGCCTGCTGCCATGGTATTGCGGATGATGTCTCCCGTCTTGCAGCCGGCCTCGGCGACGACGGCGACGATCGGCCCAGACTTTGACGCTACTTCCCTGTCCTCTCCGGCTGCGAGAATGTGCAACTGATTTAGGGCCTCCATGTCGACCGAGACGACGTTGGGCCAGACGCAGTGGCCGCTGTGGCCGCCGCCGATGACGGCGAGACTGAAGCCGTGCTGCAGAGCCCACCGGACGCACTCCTGAACGTGTCGGACGTCTGTCGGCCTCATGACCGCGGCCGGGCGGTGGAGGCGAGAGTCTCTATTTTTCACCGTCTTGTTGCCGCCCGGCGGCGGCCATGCCGGCACCTGCGCCAGTAGTTCCGGCAGAGCGGTCGCACCGCCTCGTGTGAACGACACCATCACATCAGGCGCGCTGAACATGAGGCTGCCTCCCACCTTCGGCTGGGCGGCTTTTTCGTCACAACGCCGGCCCAGGTCACGGCATACCTTGCGCCACTGGGCCCGGACGGCCCTGTCCTCGTCTGCGTTCTGTATGACGTGTCCCGCAATAAAGGGCGCAAAGTAGTCGAGGGCTCCGTCCTCGTCCGGCACGCAGACGGTTCCGGTGGAAAACGAGGCCGTCTGGTGGCACACCAGGCCGTCGAGCTGCAGGGTGCCGTCGCGGTGGAAGACGACGACCAGGCCGTCCCCTTCAGGCCGCCCAGGCTGCCCAGACCGCTCAGCCAGCAACATTTCCAGCGCCCGCTCGATGAACGCGCGTTTTGGCTCCATGCCGTACATGCTGTGGCAGAACAAGACGACGTCAAATTTTTCGTTTTCGTTTCTGCCGCCTCCGCCGTCCAGGCTGAACGGAGCTGGACGGATCTCGGCCGCCGCTGAGCCTTTATCTAGATAGGGCAGCGGAAGCTCTGCCGTCCCTGGAGGTGGTGGCTGTTTCAGCCATTCTTCCAGCCGGGCGACAAAGAGACCGTTTGGCTCCAGCGCCACGTATCTGTGGATGCTGCGCCTCAGATGGGCGGGCAGGTAGCCGAGCACGCTTTTGGGGCCGGGCCCGACTTCTAGCACCGAGATGCGGACGCGAGAGCTGACGAGCGGGGCTAGCAGCCGCGCTAGCTGGGGGATGATAAAGTCCCGGTACGTCTCCCACCCTAGGCCCTGCGTCGGGGTGCTGAAGCCGGCGCTATACTGCAGGTTGTTCAAGGACTGCCGAGGGGACGATGCCGCCGGCAGCACGGGGGCCTCTTCCTGGCGGAGGGCCTCGTTCAGCTCGCTGAGGGTGGCCATTTGTGGGTTAAAAAGTTACCGCAGTCTGTGATAAAGAGTGATACGTGTTTTTTTTTTTTTTTTTTTTTTTCCAAGGTGGAGTGTTACACTGAGGAGAAAGAAGAGAAAGGGGCAGAGATTGGGCAGATCGGACAGACGGCTGGGGCCTACGCACGCGCACACAAACAAAACATTCTACATATTATTGCCTACCCCGCCCTCGCTGTGTAACCTGCCTGGTACGACGGCAGATAGAGAGAGAGAGAGAGGGGCGCGTTCCTGTAGAGAAAAAGACTTTTGGGGAGGCGAGGGTTCGTGAGAACGACTGAATGGGGCAGTTGATGTTGTTGTTAAAGACTCTGCGCTAGCGAAGCGTAAAGTTAAAGATACATACAGTAATAGTCGTAGTACGGAGTAGACGCCGCTAGAGCTGCTCCGCTAGCGGCCCTGACACCTGGCAAACTGTAGTATACTACCTTACCTTACAGGTGGGAAATGTCTCCGAATGAGACAGCAAACTGTAGGAGGGGCCATGCAGAAGAGGGGAGCCAAGAGCGATCTCCAGCTTCGTCTACTTCTTTCTGGCTAGTTGGATGAATGCAGTCCCGCCTTGCCAAGATCGTTCCTTGCTTTGCTGTCCAGGAGGAGCGTCTCGGATCTGTCCTGAGGAGATCGCATCATAATGCCTCGAGCTGGATTTGCAACACGTCTCTCCGGTCTGTGTCGGGGGAGTTGCTGGGATCAGATTGCCATCCTGGAGCTCTGCTCAGGACCCTGCAGCCAGGGCAATACTTCCGCAGGCTTTGTTGTAGCTGCTTTGTCCGACTGTACGAGTAGACTCCCTCATCCATCGAGCGGTTCGTCTGTGTCCTACGTCGTATCCCACACGGCCCCATCCTTCCCTTGTGGGCCCTGTTGTGGGGGTAGATCAGGCACGAAATGTCTGTGCTTATAGCGGAGTGATTACGTATTGGATCATTGATTGCCATTGGTCAGGGCACTTATTTCAGGTTCTTTCGGGTAACGGACAGCCCTAACATTCGTAAATATTCACAAAAAACATAGCATCTCCCTAACGTAGAAAGTACGAAACAAACCCTCATCTCCATCCACCCGCCCTTACCACGTCATCCCTCCTCCGGCCTTGACCGTCATCATCGGCGCTGCCGGCACCATGTTGAGGAACCGTCGCAGCAGCGCCCGCGGTCGCCGTCCTGTCAGCGGCGGCGGTGTCGTCTTTTTGTCTTTGTTGTCTTTGTTGTCGTTTTTGTCTTCGCTCTCTGCCCCCCACCCCATGTCTGCGCTCCACTGCCTTACTGCCTCCTGCGCCCGATCCTCGGTCGCCTGTGCATCCCACGCTTCCTGCACGGCCGTCCAGCGGGCGGCGGGCTTCGTGCCCGGTGGCGGCGGTGGTGCCGGCTGCCACTGGTCGGCGGCGGTGCCGTGCTCGCCGATAAAAGCGTAGCCGCCCTTGCGCACGCTGACGCGCATGTCTTCGACCAGATTAAAGGGCGGCACGCGGTCCTTTGAGCGGTGCGGCAGCGGCGGTCGGATGGCGAAGCCGGCGACCAGGTCGACGCTGCCCTTGGCCGTCGGCGCGTTCAGCAGCGCCGACACGGCGTTGCCGTTCAGCGCCGGGTCCGTCTTGGCGTCGTACGCACCCCACAGCGACCGCGGCACGCTCTTGAGGATAGGCCGCACGTCCCAGCAGTCGTCGCGGCGGCCGTCGTCTCCTTTGTCACCGCTTCCTCCCCCCTCGTCGTCGGCCATCATGTCCGTCGATAGGCCAAACGCCCGCACGTGCTTCTTCTTCTGTGTGATCGTGATGCGCACCTTGGACGTCAGGCCCTCCGTCAGCCGCATGGGTAACGCGCACACGGCAGTGGCCTGAGCCACGGGGATGTCGACCGGCTCCTCTTCCCGGATGATGGGCGGACGGTCCGGGCGCGTGTCGCAGAAGACGGCGGCGCTGGCGGCAAAGGCGCACGTCACGGTCCAGGCGAGCTCGCCGGCGCGGACGGCCCAGGCGTTGGCAGGCACGGGCTCGCCGTCAAACATGGTGGCCATCCAAGAGGCGGTTGTGTCGCCGCCAGAGGTGCTGCCGGGCACGTCGCTGTCTGTCAGCAGGCCGGCCGTGCAGCTGAAGAGAAATGGAGCGGCGGAGTCGTTGCTGTGATAGTTGCGGTCGTTGCGGTCGTTGCGGTTGTTGGCATCCGTCTTTTTTGGCTTATCCACGTCCACCCAGCCGCCGCCGAGCATGGGCAGACCCGGGGGTCCCATACCGATGCCAGAAGCCTGGCCTCCTCCCTTCAGGACGAGCTCGGCAAAGTCCAGGAGGCCGAGCGACGAAGCGTTGCCCATGCGGATGGCGCGGTCGCGGTCGCCAAAGTCGATATCAAAGCCAAAGACCCAGAAGTCGACGTGGACGCGACCGGCCATGGGCGGGCCGAGGACGCTGAGCACGGCGCCGATCTCGGCGCTGATGCGCACGGTGACGAGCCACAGGTCCATGGAGAAGCGGACGCCGACGGAGATGCGGCCGTCGGCGGCGAATTTGAAGGGCCGGAAGTTGATGAGCAGGTCGAGGAAGGCGTCGAACCAGGCGCTGAGGGCGCCGAGCGTCAGGGACGCGTGCAGACGGCCGCCGGCCATGCAGAAGCGCGGGGTGACGGCAAAGTAGGCCTCGCCCGAGATGCGCAGGCTGCTGCCGAGGGCCCAGGCGATGCCCAGACGCGGCGGGTTTGGGTAGGCGGCCGGACGAACAAAGGCCTGGTGGTAGCCGCCGATGGTAAGGACCCAGTCGCCGTTGGGCGGCCGGTTTGGGTCGCCGGGAGTAGTGACAGAGCCGCCTGGCCGCAGCGGCGCAAACCAGGCATACATGGCCATGCCGCCGGTCAGGTGGCAGCTCTCGTGCAGGACGAAGCTGCGCGGCGACAGCTGGGCGTCGAATCGGAACGCGCCGGCCGCCGGGTCCAGCACGCAGGCGATGCCCAGCTCGGCGTGGGCAAACTTGACCGGGGCGGCCAGGCTGGGCACGTCGAGCACGGCGGCGCCAAAAATGCCCAGCTGCACGTCGGGGCTCACCTGCACGACGAGCACCGCGTCGACAGCCAGCATCGTGAACGCCGTGGCCTTGACGCCCGCTGCCACCCACATCGAGCCCTCGCGGGCGCTGAACCACGCCGGTCCTGCTCCGGCCTCGGGGTTCAGAAGCGCCCGCAGTGCCGCCAGCGGGCCGGCTGACGGTGCTGGCGTGCCCGAAGTCCGTGTCAGCGGGAAGTCGAGCACCGTCTCCGCCGTCGGCAGCCGCATGTGCGAGTTGATGCCGACGCCGGCTGTCAGGCCCGAGAGGTCCACAAAGCCGACGCTGAAGAGGGGACCCTCGATCTTGACGATGATGAAGACCATGGTGAAGGAGCCGGGGTCTGTGGTGTCTGCCACGTCTGACATCTCGTTGCTGAGAATTTCTTCGCCCATCCCCCCCTCCACGACGCAGTACGACGCTGGCCTCGACTTCTTGCGCGGCACCTCGCCGTAGACGCCAATGGCGCTCAGCTGCCACGGCGTGAATCCGACGATCAGGCCGCCGGCGTAGTAGGTTGCGCCGTCCATCTTGGTCCGCACGAAGCCCCCGGCGATCGTCAGGGGCGGCCGCTCAAACGACACCAGCAGGCCGTCCAGCGTGACCTCTGGTTTGGAGAGGGTGATGCTGGTCACGTGCCCATCGGCAGTACTGCTATAAGTACTGCAAGTGCTGCAAGTGCTGCTGGGCACGTGCTCGCTGCCACACAGCTTCGGCTTCGGCTTCGGCTCCGGCAGCTTGCCTACCTGCACGCTGAGGCCGAATCCGATCAGGGCCAGGCCGATGGGCCCCAGCAGGAACGTGGCGTCGAGCTTGATGCCGAGCCGCTGCTTCTCCAGGTCGAAGGTGAGGCCGATGTTCTCAATCGACAGCGCGCCCGCGCTCTTCTTGAACGGCGCCGTGGCAGGTCCCTTGGGGTGGGTCTCATCGCTCTCAGCCAGGAGTTGGCCTTCTTCTTCTTCTGGCCCGCCTGCTTCTCCCAGTTGCCCCTCTTCTTCTTCTCTACCGGCTCCGCCCTCCCACTCGTCCACCCAGCTGACCGTCTTTCGCCTCGCCAGCTTCGACTTCGGCTTCGGCTTCGGCTTCGGCTTCGGCGGCTTGGGCCGCCCAAAGACGTAATCCAGCACCGCGGCTAGAGTCCCATGGCTGTTCTTGGCCACCACCATAAAGTGCGAGCCCGCCTCGATCATGACGTCGCCGGGTGCCGTTTTGTCTGGGTCGACCGTGTCGGTGCGGTAGAAGAGCGTGTCGGCCGCGCGTGGCAGAAACGGGGCCAGCGCCGTGATCTCGGCCATGGTGATGCCCGCTTTCTGCTTCTGCTTCTTTTCCTCTTGTGTCCTCGCATCCCTCACCTCTCCCGTCCTATCCGCCACCCACATGTACGCCAGCTGCTCAAACGGCTGCCGCAGCTGCCCGACCAGCGGCGCCGCCGCCGGCACCACCTCGCTCAGCGACACCTTGACCACGCGCTTCGACGGCACTGCTGCCGCCCAGCTGGTGTCGCGCCACTGCACAAATGTCAGGCTGACCTTGGCAATGTCGATGGACGCCGTCAGCACCACCCGCTCCGTGTCCACCTGCTTGCTCGGGTCCTTGTCGTCCGGCCGCTTGCCCTTGGCCAGCGCACACGTGAAGCCAAGCACTTCGCCGTCGCCGTCTGGCCGGCCCAGCGGAATATCCAGTACCGCTCCGGGGATGCTGTCGGGCAGCGCCACGCCCTTGCCCACAATCTCTTGGAGGAACGTCTTGACAGTGCAGGGATTCTCTTCATCGGTGTCGTCATCGGTGTCGTCATCGTCGTTGTCATCGTCACCATCGTCGTCTTTGTCGCCTTCCTCAGTAACGCGACCTGCACCACCTGCCATCGTTTTCTTGCTTCTTTTCTTGCTTCGCCCTAGCTTCGCCGAGAACTGCCAGCCTTGGCCGGTGCTCTGGTGAAAGTCCAGCGTCAGGCCGAGGCCGCCGATGCGCAGCTTGCCGTCAAACTGAAAGGACGACGCCCCGTCGCCATCGCCGCCGCCGAAGCTGTACGCGAGCGACACGTACTCGATCTCAATGTGCTTCAGCAGCGCCATCGCCGCGTCGCGCACCTCGCCGGCCGCCCAGAACTGCGCCAGGTGCGCCACTGCCAGGCCGTCGATGCGCGCCTGCAGCGCCCACGATGACGAGCCGCCGCCGTTGCTGTACTGGATGGCACCCATCAGCCGCGCCGGCTCTCTCTCGCTCTCACTCTTGCCCTCCTCCTTATTCCCTTTGTCCTCTTCTCCTAGATAGTGCAGCAGCAGGTCGACCTGTAGGCCGACATCCCATGATGCCGGCGTCCCCCGCACCTTGTCGGCCCACGTCCGGCGCGCATACAGCTGCAGCTGGTCGAGAGCCAGCACCGGCATATCCGACCGCTTTGCCTTATCCTTGTCCTTGTCATACGTGCAGGCCAGCGCGCCCTTGAACACGGCTGCCTCGCCGCTGATGGAGATCTCTGCCTGTGTCACCTCCGTCGGCACGCCCGCCGGTAGCGACGTGATGCCTAGCAACTTCTTGAGGTCGATGTGGTCCAGTGTGCGCTCCGGCTGGCTCGGCCGCAGCTCCAGCGCCTTTTCCCACACCGGGAGCGCCTGCGCAAACGAGTCCTGCTGCCTCAGCCCCCGACTGCACCACAGCTTTCCCTTCATCGACACGCCGCGGCTGCGGGACCACGCAAACGTCACGAAGAAGACCACCGTATCGCGGACTGGCTGGCTGCCACCCGGCGGTTTGGAGCCCGGATCCGGCTTCCCCGTCTTCAAGCCCACCTGCAGCGTCAGGGATGCCCCCGACACCCCAGTAACCATGCCGCGATCGTCGCAGTCCAGCTCGATCTCGACAACGCGTGGCCGCACCGCATCCAGAAAGTCGCCCGCAGCCTCCAGCCAGGTCTGACACGACCACCACGCGCTGTCCTTGCCCTGGCCCCCGGCCCCATCGCCCAGCGCCCCCACGGCCCACTCCAGCAGGCGTCTCAGTTCGCTCTTGTCCGCGCCGCCCTCGTCACGCTGCAGCCGCAGCCGCAGCGACTTGTCCGACGTCACCGTCACCAGCAGCGTGAATGGCATCCCGTCTTTTTGCTTGTTTTCACCGCCGCCTAAAATCACGGACACCGCAAACGTGATCTCGCCGCGCGCAAACACCGTGTCGCGGCCTGGCAGCCGGCTCTTGCTCAGCTTGCTGTTCGCCACCCTTGCTTTTTCCTTCGACATCCCCCCCCCACCACTGCCGACGTACCGCAGATGCCGCCGTGCCACCACGGAGACGCGCGTGACGGCCATATCCAGCTTGGTTGCGCCCAGCCACACCGCAAACGCATCCCGGGCGCCGTCCGCCATAGCAAACTCGAGCCGCAGCGTCGTCAAGTGCCCGCTCCCAGCTGCCTGCCACAGAGCGCTGCGACCGCCGCCGGCCGGCGCCACCGGCTGCAGCGGTAGCGGGAGGAGCGGCAGCAGCGGCGTCAGCGCTGCCCTGGGCTCGAACTGCACGAGCTCGACCACCTGCTCGAGCGTCCAGCCGGGGGCGGGCGACTTTGTGACCGTCACGCCCAGCGCCATCACGCGCGTCTCCCGCAGCATGGCGTCCACTGCCGTCTGGCCCACGCCCAGAGCTGCCGGTGCCGTCCGCGAATCCATCGCCAACCGCACGGTCGAGCCGTCGGCGAGGCTGGCCGAAGCCTGCATATCGAACGCAAATGAGGTCGCCGCCGTGGGCGGCCACGCGGATGCCTCGACATACAGACGCAGAGGCTCGTCGTCTTCGTCAGAGAGCATCTTTTGGTGGTACAACATCTTCCTCTGCTTCTGCTTCTGCTTCTGCTCGGCATGCTCGATTGCCAGCATGTCCGCCACCTGCTGCGGCTCCAGCGCGTCGTCCGCATCCGCCTCCCGGTACGCCACCTGGGCCTGCCGGCCCAGCAGCAGCACCTGCTGGAGCCAGGTGTTCCACTCGTCCTGCAGGCTCAGCGGCACACGCACCCTCCGGCTGCCTGGCTGCACCTCTGGCACCGCCTGCAGCACCAGGCCGCGACCCGCAAGGTACAGTAGGTAGCCGTGCAGCACGCTCGCCTTGGGGATGACGGTGCTACCAGGGGGCATCTTATCGATGCCCTCGGGCACGATGCGGTGGCCGGCCACCCTGTCCATCTTTTGTGACAGTGGGAGCAAGTTCCAGTCATCCACGTTGTCGTCGTTGTTACCATCTTCATCATCGTCAGCATCGTCACCTTCGTCATCTTCGTTGCCGAAGTCGTCTTCGCTCCTCTGCACCAGGTCCCACGACAGTGTCGACGCATTCGACCACACCGAGCTTGTCGACGCCTGCGATCTGATGTGGCCGTGGCTGCGGCCGCCGGAGCGGCGGCTAAGACCACGCACAGCCGGCGGATGAGGAATGATGGGTGCTGCCGCCATGCGCTGCCAGACCGGCGCAGGGCTCAAATTACCGCCCACGTACTTGACGCGGACGTTGTTGAGCGCGTTGTTCTCTATGCCGACGATCTCGAAGCGGATATACTCAGTGTTGAAGTTTTGCTCCAGGGCGACAAAGTCGTAGGCCAGCATGGGCCCGATCTCGTACAACATGCTCAGGCTCACGCACAGCCGCATCAGGCGATCGTTCTGTCGCAGGTTGTAGTTGGCCGGCCAGCCGAGCCAGTAGACGTCGATCAGCAGCATCGGCAGGGCCAGGTCCTGGCCCGGCGGCATCAGCGCGTTGCAAAGATCGTAGCCGGCATCCAGCCGATTCACCACGTTATTGATCTCGTTCATGCGGATGCGGTCCCAGTTGTCCACGCCCGCGCCCTCCAGCCAGGCCGGCCACTTGGTCAGCTGCAGCGCGCCGTCACCTGGCCGCACCGGGTCCCTGCTGTACATCATCCACGTGAACAGGTCGTGCATGATCTCCCAGCGCGGGTGTCCGTACGACCGCCGGTCCGACGACATGCTCACAATATGCTGCGGCTTGAGCCGGCCCCACTGTGTATGCGGCGACGATTCCGCCGACCCGTGGTGGCTCAGCTTGTAGATTGTCACGGCATTGCCGTCGTTGGCCACGTAGCCGATCCACCGCGAGATCTCCGAGTCCAGGTCCGCGTGCGCATCGCCCGCTGTGTACAGTGAGATGTAGTTGCCCGGCGTCCAGCCGAGAATGCAGCAGATGCTCGACTTGTTCGTCTCCGTGAGCACCTGCACCCGCACCCCGCTGAGAACCCGCCGGTGTACAGCCACGCAGAACATGCCCGGTCGCGGCGCCGCGGCATCCAGGCCCAGCATCTGCGGGTAAAGCGGCGCGTGCGCCCCTAAGAGCACCTGCGGCGAGGCGGCGTTGCCCGCTCCCGCCGGTATATCACCGTCCCGCTCAAACAGGTTGCGGCCCAGCAGGTTCGTGTGGCCGATGCGCATGCGCAGTAGACGCGTGACCCAATTTCGCGTCGCCACCCGGTTGCCACCAGTGTTGATCTCCATGTACGAGTCTAGAAACAGCTGCGTGCCATTGTTCGCGATCCCACCCGCGTCGTGTGGCGTTCGGAACTGGAGCAGGATGTGCGGCCGTGTGCCATCCAAGTAGTTTCGCTTCCAGCTCGGTGCGTAGAACGTCGATCTCGGGACCCAAGTCCCGTTGGCCAGTTGGTCGTAAAAAGCCCGCGACAGCCGATGGGGGCGTAGAGGGAAGGCATTGATCTCGGTGGTTATGTCTTCGCGCAAAAAGAACAGGACGCCCTGATAATGGTCGTGGTCCCAATGCGTGACAACAAATGAGTCGAACATAAGCCGATTGCGCGGGTTGCCTAAAGGATTTGTTCCGCCACGCGGCTGGTTAATTCCCTGACAGATATACTGGTCCTCAATGTCGGCTATCGTTCGGTAGACCATATTGTCCACGCTGGTCGAGCCAAATGGACTTGCTGCGCCGCCGTCCATGAGAATAGCACTCTCCACCGTCTTGCCCGCGTTCCCGGGCACAAACGAGTACATGATATGCACAGCGGCATCGCCATTGTCAATGTCGATGAAGAATGAGGCCGTGCCGAGCTGGCGGTTGGCCATTGCGATGATGAAGGGTGATGGCAGAGTAGGAGTAACGACGACGGGTAGCAGCTCGATGCTGGGTGAAACCGTCAGGTTGGTTACGTTTGCATGTAATGTGTCGCTGTCTCGTTACAACGTCAATAAAGCAAATAAAGAATCTGTCTTGAATTGTGCTTAAGCTTCTCACGATGTCGTCCATAGCCATCTGCGCTGCTTGAGCTTCAACAGCTGCTAACGTTGTTGCTGACGCCGGTGCTGGTGCTGCATTACGTGTCCGCTCGATAGCAACCGGCCTGCTTCGAGAAGTCGGAATCGAGACTGGGCCGGTATTGCTGACAGCTGAACGGTGGCGGGCTGCCCCGTCACATCGGCCCAAGCCCAGCAAATAAGGGCCATGGGTCCCAGGTTCCAGACCTGCGACATCCAATAGTCTGGTCTTTAGCGCCGGTAACCTTGGTCCGCTCGTGCCTAGGTGTGTGGCTCCATGACGATGCATCCACTAGTCAAAGGGAATGGGGAAACAGGGGTGAAGTCTTGTTTGGGAAAACGTGGCTTGCTCCACGAGCTGCTCTGGGACGTTTCTGCAAATGCAAACCGGACTTAGTGTGCACCTTGAACGACGTGCATACGACGTATGTGGCCTCTCCGCTGTCGCTCCCCGTCATCACCATAAGACGAGTGCAATAATTTTGACGACACCTGTTTGCTGCAATTCTGGCCGAAGATATGCCTTTTTTCTTGCCATCTTAGCGAAACGTTCTGCAATCGATTTCTTTCAGTAGTATTTGTTGAAGCAATGCATTAGATACTGAAACTTGCTTCCCACATTGGCCACTAAATGTTTTGACCCCTGGGAAAATTTCGGGAAAGTCAATTAAATAAAGATGTAATTTCTGTCGAGGAAATTTTGCTGAGGGGGATCATTTAACAAACATGCAGCGTTTGTTTGTTGTGTGACCCTTCCAAAAACAGCAGTGACGAGCCTCACAAAAAACACCTCACAAAAGCATCCAAGCTGCTGCCACATGCACGTGACTACATCCAAAAAGTACTCTAAAGTTGGAAGAGTTCAATTACGGATGTTTCTACACGGACAGGCTGAATGTCGTTGGATTCATGTTTTGCTTCTCGCATTCCGTTACTGAGCTCTCCATAAATCCCGGTCACAGTTTCGACCGCAGGCGCACCTTGTAGGTCCCTGTCAGCTCCACGTCCACATCCAGGTCCTGTGCGGCGGCCGCTCCCGTCAGCCGTGCCAGGCCGCACAGGGCACACAGCGGCGTCTCCTGCTGGCCCAAGACGCTGGTATGTGCGCAGCTGCCCGCAGGCTCACCGTGGCCGGTTCTGCCCCGTCATTGCTCCAGCGAGGACCACGAGTGCGTGATGGCGTTGAAGACGGCCTCCTCGTCCTCGGTCTTGGTTGAGAGGCCAAAGATGAGTGTCCGCTGGCGCGGCACGTCCACGTACGTGTCAATCTGCGCCCAGCTGAGGAGCACGTTGGCGCCGGGCACAGCGCGTGGCCGCTCGTCCGCGTCCTCCCAGGACAGGTCTTGGGTCTTCAGTGACGAGTTGGCGAAGCACAGTACCTTCTTCTTCTTCTCGGTGGAGATAAAGTATGTCACAAGGCGGCGCTTAGCCTTGTCGGATGGGTCCGGCACGATGGCCAGGGCCAGCGGTGTCTTGGCTGCGACCTTGTCGGACTCATTGACGATGAAGCCTGCGAGCAGTGTCAGCAGAGATAGCACAGGAGGAGCGGTCCTCGGCAAACATGATTAGGAATCGTACCCTTGTCGCGTTTAGCGTCAAAAACGACAATCTCGTTGTTTGTGTTCTGATACACGACCCAGCGCGTTTCCAAGACCGGATCGAACACGGCGTGCAGCTGCGTGCTGGTGCTGAGCAGCTCGCACGACAGGGTCCGCAGGTTGACGGCCTTGGAGGACAGCTCCCACTCGCCAATCTTGGTGACGCCGTCTTCTTGACTGGTTTTGTAAGCACGGCTCTGGTAGGGAAGAGAATGAGGAAGAAATGAAGGAACGGATGATTTAAATGAAGAAAGACCCAAAAAAAACTCACACAAGCATATACAGCCAGCCAGTCTCGCCTTTGGGCTGCGCACAGCCGGCCAGAACACCGGCCACGGGCTTGGGTACCTTGATCTTGTGCTGCACAGGGCTCAGCATGGTCAGCTGCAGGTCGGTCTCGTCCTTGCCCGTGATACCGTAGACGGCCACGGTGTCCTTGTAGACCATGCTAGTGAGCTGGCTGGGCGACGTCAGCGGGCGGCCGACAGAGGCGGCATCGATGGAGCCGAGCGAGACCTTGATGTCAAGGTCGACAATGTTACGCGGCTCAACGCGTAGACTGCTGGTCTTCTCGCCGCTCTGGAAGAGAAGGACCTTGTCGTGATTCTCAGCCAGCGGGTTGGCGATGACGGTGACGGCAGCCATTGGAGTGGCAGGCATGACGAAAGATAGCTTAGAGTGTTTGGGGAATAGAAAGATGAATTGGAAGGAAAGAAGGGAGAGCTTGGACAAGAGAGAGAGAGGAGAGCAGGGTATACGAGCCTGAATTTTGAATAATTGTCTGAGGAGTAGAACCCCGTTTGCTTTGTATATTCTGCAGGTTCTATGATGTCTTCTCTTTACAATACTTCTAATTTGGGCCTTCTCCTTTGGACAAGTCCAGACAGTTCCAATCACTTCTCGTCTCGCTCTGGCCGAGTGGCTTGCGCGGCACATCGCACCTAGACCAATCAATATCACAAAACAGGATGCGGTCCGACATATTTACACTGTATCGTTACATCGAACGGCGATACGGAGCAGCTTCATTGATGTCGAAATGCTAGGGGCAGCCAAATAGGGACTAGCAGCATCTCCGCCCCCGTGGCTGCTTATCCCCTCCGTTTCCATGGCGGCTGCGGGTCCTTCCGGCGGCCTCTAACATCCGTTTTGGGGGCTGTCTAGAACATGCTACAATTGCTGACCTGCGCAGGGGTATGGAGAAAATAGCAGGCATTTTGCATTCAGAAATCAGCACTAACTACGGAATAGGGCTGGAAAAGATTCTTGGGTGTGAGTGGAGCATTGTGTGAACCAATAGTCTCTTAACTTTATATATCACGTGCTGCGGGGCAAATCTACCATGTCTACGTCGTAAGGAGTTTAGATGGATCCAGCCAGCCGTTGGACGAGATGCACAATCGCATCACAGCACCTTCACCCAATCTGACACCGCCAATCTGACACAAAATGGCACCAGCGTCAAGCCTAAGTCGGTGGATTCCCCAAGGGGCATCGATAGTGTCCTAAGCTAGGCGAAGATTACGGGCCTAGGCCGCGAGCAAAATGGGCCGGATGACGACGAATATTGGTCCAGACGTGGGCTAGCTGCGAGAATTCCTGCCTCGATTGGGGAGGAAGAGGCTGGCTGAGTCTTTCATCTGTAGAAATACGCGGTTCAGGGTCGCATTGTCCAGATCGAAGCGGGCCTTGGATGGCTTGGCGGAGTGGACGAAGCCGATGCCGAGGCAGGGAAGAAGGAAGCCGGGATCAAACGAATCAAGCATGCGGTGACATCTTAGACCTCTCGGCTTGCCCATGCAAAAAGGGCCGGGCGTGGCCGAGAGAATTGAGGGGCAGGAGAGAGACAGCAAGCAGGAGACAGCTTTTTTGATCTGAACGCAGCTATGGAGAATCAGGCTGTGCTCATCCCGCTGAAGCTCGACGCGTTCGTCTTCAACGAGGCCATCTGCAGCGGCAAGATCGAGGCCACGGGCGAGGACGGCGCCAAGATAGCGCCGATCGAGCAGCCTAACTACACATTTCTGCGGCTGGACAGCACGCTGATCCAACCGGACATCCTCAACCCGGTCGACCTGTACAACTCCAGCCCAGCGGCGTTCAACTCGCGCGTGACGAACCTGGCCACGCAGAAGCCGCAACACCACCGGATTGGCGTCTACCTGCACTGGACACTGCCGCGGCTGTATCGCAGCGGCGTGGCGGCAGCCGGGCGTGAGGCCGAAAAGAGCGAGAGTTTTGCCACTGCGCGCGCTGCACGGGGTCTGAGCCGTGCAGATGCCGATCCCGTGTCGCCGCCGGGGCCGCCGGGGCCGCCGGGAGGAGATGGCCAAGACGCGGCGGCGGCGGCGCCCATCTTTCCGGCAGTGCCGAACCGTTGGCTTGTGATCCGGCACATTCCCGACAAGAAATCAATCCTCCCCGAGGAGGCCCAGGACAGCGTGCCGCAGTTCGCGGCCTGGGTGGTGGAGAGCGACCGGCTGTGGGACCTCAAGCAGCTGGACTTGAGCGTCGATCTCCAGACGGACGTGTCGCCGTTCATCGCAGGCGGGAGGGCGGGCAAGGATAAGGACGGCAAGGACCAGACGGTGTCGAAGCAGGCCGAGGTGTTTATCGGCAACAAAGTTCCGCTGGCGGACTGGGTGGAGAAGAAGAAGACGGACAAGAAAACGAAGGAGAAGATGCCGGGGAAAGCGGGTGTGGTGAGCCGGCGAGGAGGCCTCGAAACAGAGGACGAGCCGGAAGCCGAGTTCCTGCCGCACTTTAGCCTGCTGTCGTCGTCGAACCAGCTGTTTGCCGACTACCAGCCGCACAATTCCAACGTGTTCAGCATGTGCGACAACTTCCAGTGGGCCAAGGACAGGTACCTGACGGCGGCAACGGCGCACTATTATGTTGTTGGCTGGAATGCCACAGCCGGCGATGACCTCTTTACGGCTTCGTTACAGGAGAGTGAGGAGGGTGACAATGACAACGACGATGACGATGACGACGACAAGCCCAAGACTATGACTCGGCAGATGCTGATGGACGCGCTGAAGCTCAAGCTCAAGCTCGAGGGCGACGATGGGAAGCAGGTTGGCGATGATAAAGAGCACAGCGTGTTTAAGGCATGGTTGAGCAGTTCGCGGGCGACGCGGGCGCTGTGCCACGGGGCCATGTACGAGGTGGAGTGGCACGCGGACCGCAAGCCGGCCACGGTGCCAGCAGACAGGTACGCGGCGGATCTGAACACGACGCTGCCGCTGGCGGTGGGCACGACGCCGCTGGACGCGCTGACGACGTACGCGAGAGCGCACAGCAGTGTGGGGGGAGGGGAAGGTGGGAAAGAGAAGGAGAAGGACGAGGACGAAGACAAGGACGAAGACAAGGACGAAGACAAGGACAAAGACAAGGAGGAGGAGGTGACGGTGCCCATGCTGGAGCGCTGGATCGCAGCGCTGGAGCGGCACCTACTGGCGCGCGACGACGGCGTGGAGACGCAGAACCGAGCAGCCGACCTGCTGTACAACTGGAACTTTATGCGGGCGGACGGCGGACAGGTATGGAACGCGGCCGGGATGGGGGCGGCGACGGGCGACGACGCTGGGCCGGGCGGCGGGCAGGGCAGCGGGCCTGACGGTGGGCCCGGAGGCACGCCGACGGCACTGGTGGCGACGCTGCGGGCGCTGAACGAGCAGCAGGCGCTGCTGGACGGGGTGCTGCGGGCGACGGCGCGGCTGCAGCGCGACCTGTTTGCGCTGTGGTGGCGGTGTGTGACGGATCCGGTGCCGGAGGGCGGCAACAACGAGCTCTACCGGAGCGGCGTCGTGGCCGTGGAGGGCCGGCTGGCAGCGCTGGCACGACAGCAGACGGGCTGCGAGGCGGCGATCCAGGCGCTGCTCGAGGAAGAGAGCGGCGGCGTGGCGAAGCAGGTGCAGCGGGCGGCGCGGCCAGCATTCTGTCAACAACGGGACCCGACGCTGCTGGTGGCCGGCGTGCGGTCAGGCTGGCAGCCAGACTATCTGGACAAGCTATTGGTGCGGCTGGCGGAGCAGCTGGTGGTTGTGAAAGGAGATAAGAAAGAAGGGGAGGGAGAGGGAGAAGGAGGGAAAGAGAAAGAGAAAGAGAAAGAGAAAGAGAAAGAAAAAGAAAAAGAAAAAGAAAAAGAAAAAGAAAAAGAAAAAGAAAAAGAAAAAGAGAAAGACGAGGTGGACTTGGAGTGGAAAGCCTTTTCGACGCTGCAGGAGAAGCTGCCTGGTGGCCTGCAGCCAGCCATCAGGGGCCTCGTCAACGAGTTCCTGACGCTCCGACCAGAGAAGGCGGCAGAGCGGCCTCCGGACCTGCACAGAGTCGCCACGACATCGTCGCCGCTCTTCCACGACCAGCAGGACCCGCACGCGTCACCGGACCCAGCAGCTGTGGTGGTGGCTGCGGCTGGCGACGAGCCGAGGCTGTGGCGCGATCGCTGGAACGGGGCGCAGCCATGGTTTCCGCTCTTTCTCGAGTGGGAGATTGAGTATCATCACGTGCCGTTTGAGCTGTGGCGGCTGGAGCCGCGCGGCAGCCGGTCGTCGACGCTGCCACAGCTGCGGTACGGCATCCCAGAAGATGTCGATCGGTCGTCGCCGCCCGGGTGGGGGAGGACGAAGGAAGACAATAAGAAAGAAGACAAGGACAAGGCCAGAGCCAAGGCCAGAGCCAAGGCCAGAGCCAAAGCCATGGACCGCCGCCGCATCGAGGGCCGCGTGCTGCTGCTGCCGCAGCCCAGCTTCTCGCTAGCGGCCAAGATCGCGCAGCTGTTTGCCGACACGCCGGCGCCGGTGCTGGAGCGGCCGGGACCGGATGGAAAGCCCGACTTTCTGAGCCCTCGAGACCGCGACCGGCTGCAGCGCGAGCTGCACAAGCTGGCGTTCTTGTCGGCGCCGCTGGCCGGGCTGTCGGCGCACTTGACGACGCTGCTGCAGGGCAGCCACATCAAGCCGAACATGCGGGACGCGCGCACGGGACAGCTGGTGCCGCTGGGGGAGGCAACGAGGCCGGGCGCGGGCCTGGGCGCGGCGCAGCTGGCCCGCATCGGCGCCGAGACGGACAGCACGCCGTTTGGGACAGGGATGAGGGTGGGTGGTGGTGTTAACGCAGACGCAAACGCAAACGGCCACGCGCTCTTCAAACCGGCCGCGCACGGGCAGTTCCGCTTCACGCGGCTCAACATCATCGACAAGTTTGGCCAGGCCATCCACGCCATCGACCCGGCGCCGACGCGCGACGAAGCAGACCGCCAGCGCGTGTGGCCGTGCATTGCCGAGTGGTATGCGCCGCAGGTGAAGGGGGGAGGAGGGGAAGAGCCGAACGTGGTGGACCCGATGCCTGAGCCGAAGGTAGAGGATGGCGAGGACGGCCAGCCAGACCAGCCAGACCAGCCAGACCCCCCCAAAACGCCGAAATCTTGCGAGTTTGTGCAGGTGCCGCCCATGATCAACCAGCTGGCGCGGCTGAACGCGACGTTTGTCGTGCGCCAGGAGCAGGACGACAAGCAGGAGACAACAACTGGGAGACCATCCCCCCCGGAGCAGCTCTCGTGGCGTGCAGCTGACGACTGGGACAACCCGATCTGGGGCTGGGTGCTGGTCAACTACGCGAACCAGGGAATCCAGCTGTTTGCGCAGGACGGCAGCTTCTACCGCGAGGTGCGGCTGGCAGGTCCGGAAAACGCCCAGAGCACGCCGGCCTGGCTGCCGTTTCGGCCGCCGGCAGAAAAGGGGTCACACAAACGAGATTGGCCAGGAGCAAAGACGCAGACACGAGGCTTACCGAGGACAGAAAAAGAAAAAGAAAAAGAAAAGGAGAGGGCCCGCGTGCAGCTGCAGCGCCTGGCCGTCCGTCTGGGCTCCGACAGCGTGTTTCTCGCCGCCTTCTGGCGCATGATTGTGCGGGCCACCGACACCATGGCGCCGGCGCCCGAGGCCTACGCCGGCTTCGGCAATGCGGCGCTCATAGGACGGCCGCTGGCCCTAGCGCAGGCCGGCTGGAGCCTCGAGCTGGCGGCCGACCAGCTGGCCAGCCAGGCGGCCCACGACCGTCCAGTGCCACGGAAGCTGCTGGGTGACGACGACGACGACGATGACGATGAAGAGGATGTGGAGGACGAGGTGGACAACCCAAAGCGGTACACTTTCCCTGTCCGCGTTGGTGACGTGCAGCGCGGCTTCGACGGACTGGTGGGCGTCTTCAGGTGTGCGCAGCGACTAGGAGCCGATGCCGACGACCTGGGGCTGGACCTGAGCACCGTCTACTCGGACTATCTGGAAGAAGAAGACGAAAACGAGAGAGGAAAGAGCGGAAAGAGCGGAAGCCAAAGGGCGGTCGCCACAATGCACAGACACACGGCCGACGGCCCTTCTGAGCCCAAAGTGCCTGCACCCCCCATCCTCCCCGCCCAGCCGCTCTCGCTGCGCGCCTTCTACCCCTCGCCGGAGCCGGCCCGGACCAAGACCAAGACGGCCAGCCCGGCCAGCCCGGCCAGGGCCTACGCGGCAGCCTGCCACCGCCGCCTGGCCGTGCGCACGCTACTGCTCGACCCGTTCGCGCCCGTGCACGCGTACAGCGGCATCCTGCCCGTCGGCGAGCTGGCCCTGGCGCCGTGGACCTGGCAGGGCGCGCTGGCGCGGATCAAAGCCTTTTTCCATGCCGGGCCCGTGCTGGTGACGCGCGACGTGCCGCGGACGCTGGACACGACGCGCGAGCTGGCCGGCGACGGCGGCCCAGTTCAACTGCCGGAGGTGAAGGCGGGCGAGGCGGCGGTGGCGATGCCGAGTTTGGGAGCGGGCGACTGGGCCTGGCTGCAGCCGTACTATCCGGAGGAGGAGGAGATGGGAGAGGGCGAGACGTCTGGATCAGACGAAGACGAAGACGAAGACGAAGACGAAGACGAAGACGCTCAGGAACGCTACATGGTGCTTCCCATCACCGAGGAGGACGAGAGAGCGCGGTTCGAGCCGGGACCCTATACAGCGATCGAGGGCTACCTGATGATGGTGGGCCAACAGAAGAAGAAAGAGCGGGCGTAGAGAATAGAGAGCAGGAGAAGAGAGCAGGAGAAAAGAGCAGGAGAAGAGAGCAGGAGAAAAGAGCAGGAGAAGAGAGCAGGAGAAGAGAGTAGGAGAAGAGAGTAGGAGAAGAGAGTAGGAGAAGAGAGTAGGAGAAGAGAGTAGGAGAAGAGAGTTGGAGAAGAGAGCAAAAAATGAGTCTAATAAGGCGGACTGGAAATCAGAGCAGAGCAGTCAACGAGTAGTGCAACGAGACAAGCAGCATGGTGTAAGAACTGTGAAGTAATGTGTATGTCTGGTGAAGATCCTGGGGGCGATCCTGGGAACCACTTACACGGGCCCTTGTGTAGTTATAGCCTCAGTATCTTCATCTAGTAACGGAAGTTGCAGCC
>JRUC01000314.1:0-25217 GCA_000806385.1 Leptographium procerum
CCACTACATCTTCAAGCTTGCCAGTGGCAAAGAACCCTGCCCTCAGGCGGACGATGACTTCGGCCACGACAGACTCAGGCGCCTCTTCGCCATCCACGGCCGGCCAGTCGCCGGCCGACTCGCCCCGGCCGTCGGCGTCTTCGACTTCTCTTTCGTCCCTCTCGTCCATGGACGACATGGCCAACACAAAGGCGTCCTATGGAAAGCTCATCGACACATACGGAAATGAGTTTGAGGTGCCCGACTTCACCATTAAGGACATTCGTGATGCCATCCCCAAGCACTGCTTCGAGCGGTCTGGCCTCCGAGGAATGGCCTATGTCTTCCGCGACCTGGTGTACCTCGCTGTAACGTTCTACCTTTTCCACAACTACAATACCCCCGAGTATGTTCCGTCTACCGTCGCCCGTGGTGTGTTGTGGGCCATCTATGGCTTCGCTCAAGGCCTCTTCGGCACCGGTATCTGGGTCCTTGCCCACGAGTGTGGCCACGGCGCTTTTTCTCCGTCAAAGACATTCAACGACATCGTCGGCTGGGTCCTCCACTCCAGTCTGCTCGTCCCGTATTTCAGCTGGCAGCTTTCCCACAGCAAGCACCACAAGGCAACCGGCAATATGGAGCGCGACATGGTCTTCTTGCCCCGAACCCGCGCCGAGCATGCTACTCGCATTGGACGACTGGTCCATGAGCTGTCGGAACTTACCGAGGAGACACCCATCTACACCCTTACAATGCTCGTGCTGCAACAGCTCGTGGGCTGGCCGAACTACCTCCTCACGAACGTCACCGGCCACAACTTCCACGAGCGTCAACGCGAGGGTCGCGGCAAGGGCAAGAAGAATGGCTTCTTCACCGGCGTGAACCATTTCAACCCCAGCAGCCCGCTCTATGAGAACCGTGATGCCGGTCTGATCGTTATGAGTGACATCGGTGTTGCGCTGACCATGGCTGGCCTTGTCTATCTTTGCCGCACTTTCGGCTTCGCAAACATGGCGGTGTGGTATTTCATGCCCTACTTTTGGGTCAACCACTGGCTAGGTAAGTTCTTTCGAGGCAGTTGATCTTTGCAACACTTCTCCCCCAAACCATAACTTGTGCTGACAAGACGATCACAGTGGCGATCACCTTCCTTCAACACACCGACCCCTCTCTGCCCCATTATACCCCAGATGCGTGGAACTTTGTTCGCGGCGCTGCTGCGACCATCGACCGGGAGTTTGGCTTCATCGGACGCCACCTCCTGCACGGCATCATTGAGACACACGTCCTTCACCATTATGTCAGCACCATTCCGTTTTACAACGCCGACGAGGCCACGGAAGCGATCAAGGTGGTCATGGGGAAACACTATCGCGCCGACGTCGATGACGGCCCGTGGGGATTCATCCGGGCTCTGTATACCAGTGCACGTATGTGCCAATGGGTCGAGCCTAGTGCCGAAGCCACAGAGCAGGGCCAGGGTGTGCTTTTCTTCCGTAACCGCAACGGACTGGGTGTCAAGCCCACCAAGCTCGAGCCGGCCACAGAAACCACCGCCAGGTGATCCACCTGCCAAGAGGGAAGATTTGTTGCATCTAGAGGACTATCGCGGCTTGGATTGGCGAGAAACCCTACATTGAAAGGGACCGCAGTGGTGCGAGAAAATGACGGAGCGAGCATTTGCGTTATGACGATCTCGACAAAAAGTCGTTTCATATAGAGAATAAGTAAGCAGACAGAGAGAGAAACGTAGAAACAGGCTTCATATCTCAATCAATAGGATATTCTCATAATAAATTGAGGCAGGCATATGATCTAAATGATTCTGTTAGCCACTGGCTCTCGTTGAACCTGTTAAAGAGGAACGTATCTGCCAGCTTCAGGTTCAGAAGAAAGATGCGAATGTTATAAAGAAAGAGAGAAGTGCCCCAGAGAAATGGTAGTTAAGAAAAGTGGTGCTTTTACTCCGTACGGGCTATCCGAACTGTCCGGCGATGAACGGAATTTGGGGAAATAACAAAACCAATCATGTTACTGATTTGCTGGTGACAATGGACTGCGTCTGGCAGCATGATACCATACTAGGTGCATGAGCATCGTAAGATACTTTTCTTTTATGTGACCCTGGGATGACAAAAGCGGTAAAATGCAAACCCCCCCTAGATCGGCCTGCTTGGATAATCCTTCGTCTCTTCCGGCAACACACTAAAACTTAGCATGTAACCCCTACTTGCTCCCACATAGCCAACAGGCCGAGACGTCAATGTTGTTACAAGCTCTTGTGTAACTGTCAAGATGTGATATCCTCACTGCAGGCTAGAGCTCCATCATTGTTTACAATACCGTCATCTCGAAAAAAACAATGTTAATAGTTGCTCTTACAACATCACATGCTAAGGTGCAATATACTTAGATCTATGGCCGACTTAATTTCGATTCTGCCCGAGGCAGCACATGTGCATCGGAGCTGCGTGAGGCCAACGGCAGCACAACTCGAACAATAAATCGTATATTTACCACTATTTTCATTCGTTAGCAGACTTCATGCCACATAGGTCACGTCGCAAAAAGTCGAAGCTGTATCCCACTAGATCGACCACCTTAGCCTTCCGGTACGCTGATCAATGCCCAGACAGAGATTCATATCAAGAGATGAGTTGTGCAGGGAACGTTCATTGTCGTTTTTTAGGCAGGTTGCGGTCAAAACATTTAGATTTCCAGCTGCCCCATTGCGCAGTGCTGGATTGGAGCACGTCTTCGTAAAGTTTCCATGAACAGCAAACACTGTGCCTCCGTGTAATGACATGGCCATAGCTGAAAGAAAAACGAAAAGAAAAAGAAACCGACACATGACTGAGTAGGAGCGGTGGTGTATCTTTCCTTTTGTTTGTATTAACAGAGAAAAGGAACTCTCTAGTTGACTGGTTTTTGGAAAAAGCATAGCTTTACTTGTAAAGAAGAGCAACAGCATAAGCACCTAGTCCCAATCACGGGACCTCAGCTGAGAGTATCTGACGTCGACAGGGCGCACATTGTGCAACAGCGTAGAGATACCCCCATCAATTCTCTACCCGTCTTGTGGACTTCTTCCGAGACAAAGTAGAAGGCAAATTATGTGAAGTTGTGGCCAGCTTGGTGCAGTCTAAAAAACATAGACGTGGAGCAGAACTGCCGTCAAGGCGAGCCTTTGCTGATATGTTGCACACAATCAAGTCGACTTAAGGAATACCAAATAGACATCACATTTCCATCCCTCCAGATTGCTTTTTGCACCCGTGGCCTAGCCTGTGCCTACTGTACTATCTCTTCAGATTCCTCTAAGACTTCTTCGACAATCTCCTCCACGACCTTCTCCTCCTCTCCTGAGGCAATCTCTGCCGTCTTCGCCTTCAGGAGCTCCTCCACCACATTCCTGGGAACGTGCAGAATAGTCCGCTCCTCCTCAAGGTCCTTCTCCATAGAAGCGCGCCAGGAAACCCACTCATCGAGAAGGCGACGACGGCGATCAATAACTTCCTGGTCGGCACCTGCTATCCGTTCCGCGTCTTCCTGATCAAATACACGCGAGTATTCACGTAGGTTCTTCCGGATCGTCTTCTGCTCCTCTTTCGAGAGCAATGTCGCGGGACGAGGTCTCCACTGCCACTGCTTGAACTTTTCAAGGTGCTCCTCTCGTAACAATTCGCCCTTGAAGTCGTACAAATGGTAGCCATTTTCCATCTGAAAGTATCGCTATGTTAGATAATGCGCCAATAATTTTTTTAAGAGCAGTGCAAGCAGTAATTCAGTAGCCAACTCACGCTGTGCTTCCAGGCGGATGCCCAGGTTGCGACAAATCTTCCAGAAGGATCCCATTCGACGTCTGTCACACCGTAGTGCTCCGCGATGTTCATCAATTGAAGGTTTGCCGTCAGGTCTTTTTCAGCCTCTGGCTTCTCGCCTTCAAAATCTAAGTCAAAGAACTCAAGCTCCGAAGCTTGCTGGCTATGGACCGTGGCAATGACCACAAACCGCCCCTTGGGTGACCAGTAGATGGCATTACTGTTCTTTTTCTCAAGAGTCCGAAGGTGCTTAAAGTTTCCGACAGCATTTCCCTTTGCCTTCTCCGGGGCGTAGAACGAAACAGAGGTCTTTGGTGGAACTGCCGTGGCCCCCGTCGGTTCTGAGGTCGTGATGATCACAAAGCGGTCGCCCTTAGGCTCCCAGGCAAAGTTAATCACTGTGTCCTTTATAGTATCCAGGACCTCCACAGGAACACCCTTCTCCTTGACGCGGAATATTTCCAGTGTTGTCGCCTGGGACTTCTTCGACTTTGAGTGCCGGTCTACCTTGACACAGAGATACGCGGCGTCAGACTGCCAGTGCAACTTAGCGTCTGACACGCTGAACAGATTCAACGTACGAACAATCTCTTTTGACGGGACGCTCATCAGGCCAACCTTGGCTGGGTTGCTGCCAATTTCGGGTGTCCAGTAGCAGAACAGCTGCTCATACGTCTTGACGCCGTCCCGCTGGGGTAGTGCTGGTGCCCAATCAAAATCCATCACACCTTCGATTTTGATTGTTGATTTGTCCAAGAGGTTCATCCGGGGAAGCTCGTAAACAGAGATGGCCGAGCCTTGTGTCAACCGAGCGACGTACTTATCGTCCGAAGACCACTTGAAAGCAGGCCAGGGGGACTTCTGTTGCTGCTTTCCTGCACCTTGTTCATCGTCGCCTTTGTGCACATCATTGTTCGCGAAAGACCGCAGAGGTTTAGCAGTGGCGACATCCCAGATGACATAGTTCTTGCCATCGTCGTCTAAACTCAATGCCGGATGACCCTCATCAGGAATCGAGATCGGGCGGCCAGACCAGGTGACGATATAGTTTTCCTTGGGAGAGAAGGCCACAAGGTTGACGAATGGGTGGGGGAATCTGCCCAGCCGGTCCCATTTTGGCCCACCCCACAATTGAACGCCCTGGATGTGAACAGACGTTAAGTATGTCCCAAGAGGTGACCACTGAACAAAGCTCTCAGTCCAGTTTGGCCGGTCGACCACGCTCTCCGGTGCATCCTTCTCGCTGTTCCAGCAGACGCCAACATTGTCGCCACGGTACATGACAAACTGGTCTCTGCCTCGGCCGCTCGGGTCTGCCAAGAATGAGCGTAGATGGTCTTTAGGCTGAAACTCTTCAATCTTAGGCGGCGTGTACTCTTCGTCGATGCGACCCTCCCGCCCAAATCGCTCGATATCGGTCAGTTTGTTGACCCGCAGAATGTGCTTTTTGTCGAGGGGAACATTGTCCAGTTGCCTGACGGCGGCCGCAGCCTCGCCAGGGGATGAGAACTCAACAAATGCAAATCTAACCAGAAGCCGAGTTAGCTTTTCCTTAATCTGAAAGGGAGGGCATATGAAGAGAGTAACGGCACAGGGACGTACTGCAGAGATTTGCCGTCTGGCCCTATTGGCATCTCAATCATGTCCTCTTTTGTTCTTCCGACAGAGTTCAGCTTTTTCAGCAAGAACTTGACAAGCTTCGGCTTTTGCTCCGGAGTGACCACGGGAAGCCCATCGATGACAACAAACGTGTCAAGTCCTTCCTCAAGTTGCACCTCGTACTTGGCGCGAAGATCCGAAATGTCGACCTCATCCTCATCGAACTCGTCCTCGTCCAGGTCCGCTTCGCGCAGATGGTCAAATGAAGGCGCCATGATGACTGTCCGACAAAGCTTTTTTTTTATCTTTATTGAAAACGAGAAATAGGCCTTGTTTGCTCATGGGAGCAATCTTAATGCGGCTATCGTATCCGGTGCTTGCCCTTCAGGGATGTTATTTGACGTCCCTCCGCGACAATATTTTTTTGCAACTTTTCCGTGTGCAAAAATGTGGGGCGGGTTTTTCTGCCCCTCAGCAGGCGCAAGCAACGGCAATAGTTTAATCCGAACAGCCAGCGGAATAAGGCACACGTATTGATCCGTTTTAGCGGGGTGTGGTAAAAAAAGTGGTAGCTTAGGAAGAACGGTTGGAGCTACTGATATAGGAGTATGCAACGACAGGAACACATCTAATGCTTGGAACTTACTGTTCGCAATTCTGCATCTAGTATCCTACTACTCTAAGTTGCTAGCCATGGTAGGTATTATGGACTTCAGCCGTTGGTCTTGCTGTGACGAACTATGCTTCTGACATGTCAATCACAGGCCTCGTTTAGCCCAACTCAAATTTTCGACGAGGGGACGACTGAAGAGAAAGGAGAAAATGCACGACTATCTGCCTTTGTCGGTGCCATCGCCGTTGGTGATCTGGTCAAAAGCACCCTTGGACCTAAAGGGATGGACAAAATTCTTCAGTCGGCGTACGTACATGGTTCCGTCTATCCAGCGACGTCCGTTCTCCAACTGACCGCATGCCTTGCAGGTCTACGGGAGATATAATTGTCACGAATGATGGCGCTACGATATTGAAGTCGATTGCTCTCGATAATGCAGCAGCAAAAGTCCTTGTTAATATCTCCAAAGTCCAAGATGACGAGGTTGGCGATGGCACGACGTCGGTTGCTGTGCTTGCAGCAGAGCTTCTGCGCGAGGCTGAGAAACTAGTGGACAAGAAGATTCACCCCCAGACCATTATTGAGGGTTACAGAATAGCTAGCCAGGCGGCGCTGCACGCTCTCGAGCAGTCTACTGTTGACAACAGCAAAAACCCAGAGGCTTTCAGGAAAGATCTGGTTGCCATCGCAAGAACAACTCTCAGTTCCAAGGTTCTCGCGCAAGACCGGGATCACTTTGCTGAGCTTGCCTGTGACGCCATTCTGCGCCTGGGAGGTTCGGTTGACCTGAGCCACATCCAAATCATCAAAAAGACAGGCGGCAAACTGGGCGAGTCCTACCTCGATGAAGGCTTCATTCTCGACAAGAAGATTGGCGTGAACCAGCCAAAGCGACTCGAGAAGGCAAAGATCCTTATCGCCAATACGCCCATGGACACGGACAAGGTTAAGATTTTCGGTGCCCGTGTTAAAGTCGGTTCAACAAGCAAGCTGGCGGAGCTCGAGAAGGCGGAAAGAGAAAAGATGAAGGCAAAGGTGGAAAAAATAAAGGCGCACGGGATAAACTGTTTCATTAACCGGCAGTTGATCTACAACTGGCCTGAGCAGCTCTTTGCGGACGCTGGCATCGTCTCCATCGAGCATGCAGACTTTGACGGCATTGAGCGCCTGGCGCTTGTGACGGGCGGCGAAATCGCGTCAACGTTTGACCACCCGGAGTTGGTGAAGCTCGGCCACTGCGACTTGATCGAAGAAGTCATTATTGGCGAGGACACCTTGATCAAGTTTTCCGGCGTTGCGGCAGGCCAGGCATGTACCATTGTCCTTCGTGGTGCAACGGAGCAGCTTCTGGATGAGTCGGAGCGGAGTCTGCACGACGCGTTGGCCGTGCTGTCACAAACAGTCAAGGAGCCGCGGACAACGCTTGGTGGAGGGTGTGCAGAAATGTTGATGGCCAAGGCAGTTGAGAATGCGGCGACTCGTGTGGAGGGCAAGCGACAGCTAGCCGTTGGGGCGTTTGCCATTGCTCTCCGCCAACTCCCTACTATTCTTGCCGACAATGCGGGACTGGATTCGGGCGACCTGGTTGCACGTTTGCGGAAGGCTATCTACGACGGCATGTCGACTTATGGGCTGGATTTGTCAACTCCAGGCGGAGGCTTGGCCGATATGAGGGATATCGGAGTCATCGAGAGCTACAAGCTGAAAAAGGCGGTCGTCTCATCGGCAAGCGAGGCAGCAGAGGTCAGTTCTTAACTCTCCTTTCCTTTTCTTTCCAATTTCGTAAATGAATACGGCTAACAAACCTAGCTACTTCTTCGGGTAGACGATATCATCCGTGCAGCGCCAAGGAGACGGGAGAGGATGTAATTGCGACTGGAAATGGAATTTGCTTCAGCCTCTAGAGATATTTCTTTAGAGTAGACAGCCTCGTAGACTATGGCCTTACTCACCCACGACGTTCTTTGCCATCACCGCATATATTGTACTGTTCGCAGTGCCGATGGGAGGGAGGTGCTCCAGATCTCCCACAACCACAATGGAGACAAAGGAAAAAAAAGGCGCATAGGAGGTTGGCATGGAAAGTTGACATGCGACAGGCAGCTGCTAGTGTACCTGAAGCAATACATTTATACAGTCGCCTTTAGTATCTCCAAGACGCGGTCCCAGCAACGGGAGATGACCATTCTCTCGTCAAGCATTTCCAGTGCATTCGAGTGAGAGAACTGTGACTGGTCAGGCTTTTATCATGTCACGTTTGTTCTTTTGAATATGACCTTCGTTTCATGAACGCCATATCTCATCATAAATAGGGCAGGTGCCTTCTGAACTTCGTCCATCCCACCAGAGGACTGCATATGGAGAGGAGCGGAGAAGAACAAAACAGCACGCAAAGCCTACCTGTAGTAAAAAAAGAGAGCTGGGTGAGTGTCCAAGATCTAGTCAAAGACACAATTGCGGACGTAAGCGTAAAGGCGAAACAGAACGAGGTCATCGACGTATTTGTGCTCGGCATTGCCTTGGGATTATGGTAGTATGGGTTCGTGCTGACCACAAGACGAATCACGTACGGTGACCGGCTCTGTTTATCATCAATAATGGATAACAGACTGTTGTGCCCCCCCCCAGCACGCTTTCCCCATGTCCATATAGGATTGTCTTTTGTCTCTGCCGTGCTTGCCCGCTCCAAGTAGGAGACTTCGCCTGGCTTCCTCGATTTTCTTCACTGTGTCAGAGCTGATGCAAAAGGCGGAATCAAACGACTTCAAGCTAGGCTCGCCCATAGTTGCCAGCGCTGCGAGTCCTAGGTATGAATGGTACACATCGGGGGGGCCGCCAGGGGATTTCGAAAAGCCGCCGATGGTATGCTGCATCTTTTCGAGTAGGAAACGCCGGCTCGCCGCGACGGTTTTCTGATCGTGAAGGCCTCTATGATGCAGGTTCGCCTCGGTCCCTATAGTCCACCAAGTGTAGCAGGTATCTGCTGGTTTGTTACAGCGTCCGTTGAAGCCAACAAACCGTATTGGCCCCTCTGCTGGTTTCAGGCTCGTCTTTTCTACTTCAGGAGCTGCGCCAGCCCCATTCTTACCCTCGTCCTCGTCCTCATCCTCATCCTCATCCTCATCCTCATCCTCATCCTCATCTAGAGAGCTAGCAGATCCAAACGGGATCTGCCGCGATGCCAACCAATGGAAAAACTCAGGTTTGTTCGGAATACCTCGATCCAACATGGTGTCCGAGGGTGCCGATGTCATGTCCTGGGGGCGGTCGAGAAGCGACAGCGCCGCAATTGCACAGAAAGAGTACCCGGCTGAAATAAGACAGACTGTCAGCAGACGAAACGGATTGAAATACTTCCAACTTTTCCTTTTCATAGAAGATAGAAATAAGGAGGAACACCTCGGGCAGCTGGGGTCACAGACCGTGGCTCTCATGCGTCGAACTCTCCGAAAAGCCACCGTCGTACGTCTGCCCACTGCGAATATAACGAACCAAGGCGTCGACGTCGATGTCATCAACCCATTCGACATCACCCTTTTGGACGTCACCACGGAGCATCCAACGTATCATGGAAGCAATATAGCAATAACGTGTATCTGCTCCGCCAGCAATAACCGACCGGCGGCCGCCTGCTGCTTCCAGATCGATAACGTCCGCGAGCACCTCGCCAAAGCTGCCATCCTTCCGCTGCAACTGGCGAAGCCAGCCGAGAGTCGCCGTACGGTTGACACCAGAAAAGGCAGAAGCCGCGGCCACGCTTCCTTCGCTGTCTGCACTGTCAGACAACAGCGCCAACAATTGCAGTGCGAACAGAGTTGCGGCTATGTTGGCTGAACTGTGCATCCCGGCTGCAGATTGTCCAGTGCTGAAGTCAAAGCCATCGTAATCCGAGCCTGGAAGCACATGCGTCGGTCCGCCTGAAAATCCGCCGCTGGGATGCTGGCACGTCAGCACCCATTCGCGCAGTTTCCGCTTTTCCGTGGGTGATATAATCGAAGGCGAGCTCGGAGGCGAGAGCAAGTCGAGGGCGGCAATGATGAAGCAGCCCAGGGTCATGCGAGTGCTGTCATTGCTTGTGTACTGATGCGGCAGGAGGCTGCGGAAGCAACGCTGCCAGTAGCGGACATGGCGGGCGTTATCAAGCGGAGGGTCCATTATGCAAAGGCGGAGCCTGTTGAAGGTCAAGACGATGATGCAAGGACGCGAACTTGTATTAAAGAGGATTATTTGTCAAGAAAAATGCGGGAACTAATGCCAATCAGCTAACTGTTTAGTGTATTACGTCAAGCAGCCCAACAAACAGCCCTACTTATACCCCTGAAACCGTTTGCGGCTCGCCAAGAAACCAGCCCAGAGGAAAGGCTTTCCTGCTACCACACAGCTGGCAAAGCTAAGACTCTCTGAAATAGTATCTTACGCTCCTTGCGCGTTCTTCCATCCTGCTTGCATCTTATACAACTGAACACATATTTTCTTTCTCACCATCATCACTGCCTCTCTTCCTCTTTTCACCCTCCTCTCCCACTACGACCTCAGATCTCGACTGCTTTTTCCTTAACGCCATCGACTCATTGCCAGTCATTTCTTCGGTTTGCCCAACGTCGGAGAGTACCCCAGGCTGCTGAATCCGACCGCGAGACGAGATCACCACGACCTGCTTGACGAGACACAAGCAACCGATATATAAAACAGATCCGGCAGACGTGGACTAGCATCATGGCGTTAATTTCTGCAAAAACCATCATCACTTCGCTCTCGCTCTTCCATATCACACTGGGCTTTTTCTTCCTCACAAGTCCCATCACCGTGGCGGACCAGGCCCTGGTGTACATTCTTGGTCAAGCCATGGGGTTGGTAAGTTGTGGCCGCTGATATACGGCCCGCATTTTTTCTATCTGGCCTTTCTGCAGCTGACGGGTTACCTCTCGTGTCTCGATTCAGCCTTACTCTAGGAGCTTCGATGCCCCATCTCCTGCTCTTGCCTTCCTTGCCGTCGTGCTCTCTTCTGTCGGCATAAGCGATCTCGTCACTCTCAGCCTGCCCGAGGAAATTAGTCTGATCCATTATTGGGGTAGTCAAGGTGAGATACGCATTTGAGAGACTTCCGGTCTGTTATCGAAGGCTGACCCCTGTAAAGCGCCTCTCCGCCTATTGATCTCCATGTGCCTTCTCTTCTACTCCTTCTTTTTCAGCGCCTCTTCTCCGCTCTATGGCGGAGCGGGACCCCGTACGCGGCTCGCGCACAGTCTACCTACCACCAACGCTGGTGACGGCCTCAAGAACCGTGTCTTCTTCACCTACATGTTCATCGAGACTGTTTCGTGGTTCTGGATTTGGGTGACACTACGCGAAGAGAGACAACGGATACTGTCCAGAAAAGCAAGAAGACGAAACCATGCAGGCAATACCGGCTCCCATTGACCTTCGCCTTTAGCTGCCCACATGACCTTACGGATAGCACGTCGATGCGCTCGAGCAATCTCGCTCAAGTTATCTCTAAGCGAAAACGGGTGGCGTCGTTCTTGCAGGCACCACACCTGCTGGGCTAAATCGGACGCCATCTTTTACTCGTTTGACTATAGCAGAATGGATTTGAGTATGTACTCCTGTTGGTATTTCTGGAACAATCTGCCGATTTCAGAGCTGTCGATTTGGCCAGAGACAATGACGGGCTCATTCGAGTTGGATCATGGCCCAACCTTTCAGTGTTTCTCTCCAGCCACCCACTAATTCTCCGGACCAATCTGTCACCTCGTCTTTTCCGCCGGCCGTGGCCAAAACCGCAAGGGATAGCTCGTTTGTGTTGCCACTTCCGTCAGCATGGACAACCCACTCATTGAATCCGCTCTGGAACCCCGGCTCATCCATCCTCTCCTTCGCAGACTTTATGAATGCTTTAATATCGGTGAAAGCCTGCGCCGATATGGTCTTCAGCGTCCGGGTTGCTGCTATGATATTCTTGTGCAATCCTGACTTGCCGGTGCGGTCTCGAGCAGTTTCTCGGTCATGGAATGTTATAAGAAATGCCGCCGTTTGCTTGATAGCAACGGCTGTTTCGCGCAACAACGATAGGCCGTGAAGATTTGTAAACAGACACAGTGCAGCTTCGGCGGCAGCATCGGGAGAGCCTGGTTGATCGAGAGTAAAGGAACGAGCTATGCCATACGTTGTCGTCAATGATGACATGACATCAGCAAAATAGTGCGGGATGGCTGTTGCTTGATTTGCACTTATACCGAGCACGGCAGCAGAAGAAAGCAGAGCCATGATCGTGTAATATGACAGCTCGGCGGCAGTGAGCTTGCTTGGGGTGTCAGGACGGTGCAGGAAGTCCAAAAGCGATGATTCGACAGTGGCCAAAGATTCTAAAAGGTAAGCTCGTTCTCGTTGGGCTGCCTCTGCCTGCTTCAGCGGTTTGTACTCCTTCGGGGTCTTGTGGCTCATCAGGTCTAGGAGTTTCTCGGAAAGCAGGCCCAGGTGTATCCGGGCGCCCTGTCAAGTGATCTTGTCAGCGGCAAAGGTATAAAGTGAACGAATCGAAGTGGTAGATGACATCTCGCGGCGGCTTACTGCAAGGCCTGGGCCGATGGATAGTTCTTCAGCCAGACTTGAAGTGGTAGAACTGTTTAAATTCGGCATAGATCCATAGTCAGTCGCATCGACCAAGTCAATATTACTAGTAATTTCAGCTGTCATTTGCGTTCAAAGATTAGCATGTCACTTTCACAGTAAGGGAAGCAAGGATAGCGCACCAAAAATAGACACGTCTTCGACATCCTCTATTCGCCCCCCAAATGCCCGGGTTGCACGGCGCTCTTCAAGTACCGCCATCCCCCGCGTACAACTGTGGTGCAAGTTGTCGTTGAACTTAGCCATGTCTAGGATACTGCTGTAACTTCCGGAAAAAAAGGCATCCCATATCTTAACTGGCGATTCCCTCTTCAGAACGGTAGCGTAATATTTGCGAAGACTCTCAGTCAAAGGTTTGCTCCCGAGGAAGAGTGCTGGGGCAACGGTCGACAGGCGATCATAGAAGAGCGGGCCAAGAGCGTCCAGAACAGTACGTTTGACACCAAGCGGGTTCCACAGACGAAGAGCACGCGAGCCCCAGCCTAGCAGCACATACATCCGCACGAGCAGAAGCTGCAACGGAATCTCGGCTGGCGTCAGCTGTATCTGGCCTTGCAGTAGAGCAGCTGCCTGGAGAAAGCGCGCCCCGTTGACGAAGGATACTCGCGGCCGGCCCATGCGCCCATGGCCCTTTCGGATGCCTGCCAGCTTCAGCAAGCAGCTTGCTGAGACCAGCACCAAATCGACTCGTGGGTCCTTGTCCATGTGTGGTATCCTCTTCAAAATCCCTTCGTCTTTCGATACTTTCCCGTGCGTTTCTAAGCAGCTGAGGGCAATGTTGTGAAAGCAGTTGTTGCATCTGTTTGGCCCAGCTGGCTGGCTGCAATACTTGCACGTTGGTGTCGATACGCCGGACGCATCGAGATTGCGCCACAACGTCTGAGGACATGTCGCCAATAAGTACCGTACTTTGTTGATTATGACTGCCCGTTGTACCTCAAATTCAAATTTGTTGTCCTGTGCCAGGTTAGAACTGCGTCAACAGAGATTAATCCGTATAGCCCTCACCCCATGTAAAACTTACGCCACTCGCAGAGAGAGCGCCTAGTCTCTGCAACAGGTCTCTGCTTTCAGCGAATGAGAGTGTCTCGATATAGCCTTTCACATCGCCGTAAAGAGATGCTCGTTCTAAATTCGCCTGCATGTAGGTCAAGAGCTGCTCTACACGAGGCGACGGCAAGTTTTCGCTTTCCTGAGAGAGAAGGGATGGTGGCAGGCTGAATATGGTCTCTAGCAGAGCAATCCCAACGGTCTTAGTGAACATCCGGGGGATCTCAGATTTTGCCGAGATGAAGGATTGTAGGATCTCCTGGACCTCGTCAAAAGCTCTGAATTCGCAGTGTTAGCGTCTGCAAGGAACTCATTTCACCCTCTCTGTGTCTTCGGGGGGGGAACTCCGGAGGTTCATACTTTTCAACATCCGCCTGCTTCCTCGAGGCCCTAATCAGGCTTCTCCAAATTTGCAAGTCGCAAGCGAGTGTAGAAGGTGTGCCCGAAAAATCCGTTATCTGCAACCCCTGTCGGCAAAGGTCAAAGACAGCATCCCACTGACCTTCGGCTTCTAGCTTTGAAATGACTTCGGTGTACGGCTGCTTGTGGCCGAGCTGAAACTGCCTAAAAGCACCAGTTTCTGAGCTCAGCGAATGCTTTAATAAGTCCGCCACCGATCCATGCTCTGCCACAACCCTGTAGTAGAGAAGGAACTCTTCTTCTTCCCAAAGACCTCGCCCATGACTTGCTGTGTTCGCTGCAGCGAGCTCGGCCGCCTTTTCGAGTTGTTTCTGGGCAAGAATGCCGTATATTTTCTGCTTTCCACGAGGGCAACACAGACTAGTCTAAGCCCGTTAGAGTGCACGGTTCGGCAGCATATTGAACTGAGGGCTAATGAAAAAAAGTTACTGACCGAGAGCATGTGAGTTAGGAGGATATTCCAGTACATGAAACGCCTGTCGTGCGAATTGGAAGACCTATCCATTATAGCAGCAATCTAGGGAGCGATTACTATTGAATGTAAGAAAAGAATTCGGGAGTGGGAACTTGACTTACTTGTTGGGAGTTTACGAGGTCCCAATTGAGCAAACATTCTCTCATACAAGAGATGAGGCCTTTGGTATCTTTCATGTTTGCCTTGGCCCAACGCAACCGAAGAGTGCCGAGGGTTTCCGAATAGCTCTGCGGTATAGGAGTTCCGGCATACGCCCATTCGAGCAGCTCTAGAGACCCAACATCCGCGGGAACTGTGCCGTTTCTAACCCATAAATCCACAGCCACAGCAGCCGCAGACTTTTCGGAAACCCCGTCCAGCTTTGACTCTGCGCACATCTTAATGGCCTGTATCGCTGTGTCAACTAAAAGTACTGATCGAATCTGTGACTTAACTACAGAATACAAACCTCATAGTAAGGGTCGCCGCTTGCTTTGGCCCTCTTGTCGGCCAAGCGAATCACTGTTGGCCAGTTCTCATCGGCAAACGCCGACTGCAGCTGAATATCCACGCCATTTTTTAAGGCTGGCGGAGTATTACCCAAATGCATGGGGGGCATGATGCTAATCAGGCTGTATAGTGGTAGCGAGGTAGATGTCCCTGAAGAGCAGGCGGCTTCATGCAATGCCAGAAAGACTAAGCGGCCCTGTTCAAAAACAGAGTAGCACAGTTGAAAATCCAGAACAAATAACGACGCAGGAGTTTGGCTACAGAAAAACGACCCCGCCATTCGGCAGAGCCGTGCCAGTTGGGATGTGGATCTTATATGCACAGTGTTTTGTAATTAATGTAGCACGTATCCTACATAAACTGTCCGGCTCGTTCAACGCTGCGCTCATGTTTATTGTCATCGACAAGAACAATATCCCTCTTGTGGTTGTACAAGGCAGGATAGATAGCGTTGGCTCGGGCAATAATCTACTGCAGCAGTGGCGATAGCCTTAACCGCCATGCTTCAGAAGAGAAACCCGTTTTTTCTGCGCTCCTCCTTGCGTTTGTCGAGCTATGCAAAAAGTTAGGAAATGCGAAAGGTTCTTGAGAAGAAGTGTTTGTAATAGGCATTTGAATCCATACCCAAAGTTTCTTACAATCCCGATAAGCCCTGAGCAGAATTAAGGTTAACACTTGTTTTGCGCAAGAGGCCATGTTCTGGGAACGAGCAGACAATCGGGATCAAAGGGAGAAGTGGCATACTGGAAGTAGTCCTGACACATGGATCGTTCGCCGCCATTGCGGTGCAGACACCGAATGCTCTTTGCAGCAGTTTCTTGGCATGGGTCGAGAAATTCGCTTTTGTTCTTTCTATAGTGGGAGGTACGTTAGAAGAAGTACACCCTCAGAAGAAGCCCAAAGTTCCATTATCCACCACATGATCGCCTTGCGGAGAGAGCTTGTCAAAAGGGCATCGACCATACGCTTCAAATTTCTCCTTGACCTCGGGGGTCCATGGAGCTTCCGGTGTATTGTCCCTATTTGCTGCCATCTTAGTGGTAGAGTCAGTCCTGCTCAAAGGGTCCCAGCTTTCCGTTTCGGCAATGGTTGTCGTCATCGCCAATGAAAGAAAACTGTCACTTTCTTATCTTATCGCCACACTCTCTCGCGTAAGCGGCCCTGACGGAACCTGGTGCTATTAACGCTTATGTATCAATCCGTTGCACTTGATCTGCTTTGAATTCATCGAATTACTAGATCGGATCCTGACAAACTAATTTACGCTGCTAGTTAGAAAGTATGCCTAAAGACGACAAAAAAAAAAAAGCAAAAAACGAGATATTGCAGAAACAAAAGTCAGTAGCTTGCGAAACTATAGAACAGACTCAACGCCGTACGAGAACCCCTTCTCAAGCTGCCTGCACCGAGCTTTGTCCCCCCCCTTCGCGTGGGACATGGCCCCTAATACCGGCTATGTCCTTGATCTTTCCTGGATTCTCTACCAAATCCCAGGCCATCTCCTTTTTACTTTTCCTGCCACGTCTACCAGCACTGCTACGGCCCATACCACTGAGCCTGCTCTCATCCGAGGAGCTAAATGAGCTAGCACTTGGACTTCTGTTGAGTACCATTTGCACGCCTGGGCCTTCTTTCTTTTTGCGCTCAAGCTGTGCTTTCTTCATTTTTTGATGAGACTCGTCTTCCCAGTGCGCTGCTGTGATTTTGAGGCCCGGAAAGTTGTGCTTGAGAAATTTTTTCAACAGTGGAAGTAACTCCTTGCTCGGCCGGTATGTCCCAGAGTCATTGTCTATGACTAGTCGATAACGCCCGCTCAACTGTGGCGACAGTTCGTTCGCCTTGCCGTCAGTTTCCTGAGGCTCATCGACTTCGATCGGCTGATTCGGTTTTTGGCCAGGTGATGCTGCCGACTCCGGGATACGCTGTACAAAAAACTCCCCCGAATAGGCGATATAAGTGGCCACGTCTGAATGCATTGTATGCTTAGATAGCATGTCGATGCCAAATTCTTTCCCAGTCTCCGTAAAGCGCATCATACCATCAAGCGAAATGATGTATGTGAAAGTACGACCGCCATCAGAGAAGTGCGCGAGTTTTAGAAACTGAAGGGTGGCCTGCTCAGAGCAAGCTTCAAAATTGCCATATTCCGTGGCAGCGTCATACCGGTAAATACGATTGTGTTGTTTGCGCAACGCCTTGTTCAAAATCCGACCGCGCAATCCACGTGATGAAAACATTCTGCCAATTATTGGACGAAATTCGACATATCGATGATACAGTTGAGCCGGCACAGGGCCCTGGAGCTGTATTTCATTTGCCTGAAAGCTGGTGAAGGCTTTAGCAAAACCGCTGCTTCTTAATATTAGCCTGAGGAGAAGTGAGCCGCTTACTCGTATTTTTTCGTTTCCTTTTCTTTGTTCTTGTCATTGTTATCTTCGGGGCTATCCTCATCTTGCCGTTCATCTTTGTTCACTCTCGTCCCCGTAAGTCTGCCGATCATGGGCGAGAAGTGTCGTATCCAGGTGGTTGGGCCGAGAGTGTACGCTCTCCCGCCTGGTGCGTCAGACTTGCCCAGCACCTGAACACTAAGCACGAGGGTAGGGGTTATGCTTGTGCAGTTGAATATCGACGTGGCCTCCCTGAGGAGATACGCACGCTTACTGCCCGCGCGCTTTTTCACGTCAAACTGCACATGATCTAGATCTTTCCAGTTGTTGACGATACTGGAGAACTCAACTGTAACGTTTCCTAGGCGATCGTCATGATCAGATGGGTCCTCATCGTACATCCGACACTTGAGGCGAAATCCCGAAGCTGGGACATTAGCAACTATCCATTCCTCGTCCCAGACGGGCTCTGTCGACTCGTGGATGGTTTTTGTCCTGTGGATCAGTTCTGGGTCTTCTTTATGCCTCGTCGGCAAATCGGTGGTGAGGGTGGCCGCAATGTAGGCGTCTGTCGATGAAGTGTTTATATCGGATATAGGCAAATCTGATGCTTTGTGGAAAGTGAACTTGACAGTATATCCAGGCGGAAGTTCCGGAACAGGAGTTGAGTCATATCCACCAGGCGGTTTTGCTTTATCTGTGATCTTGCCCTTCTTCTCAGCGAACTTCTCTTTTATCTTAGAGGTATGGTCGTGCTTATTTCCGGAATCAGGATCTTCATTCCCACCAGGAGATGTGCTGGCTGTCTTCTGGGAAGTAGGGCTAGCGGGATTGCCTTCTGGGCCAGCATCCTTTTTGTGAAGGGGCCTTCCGCCGCCGTGAGCCTGTGTTTCATCCGCCATTGTGAGGTACTAGACGGCTTGACCGTAGCTCCCGTAAGAACTGCCCGGTTTTAAGCTGCGCGGAATTGGTAAGCTTTCGTCATTATGATGGTTCAGATGCTATTCTTGCGTGCTTTTGAGGATGAAGCTAATGACTTGGCGCAGATCAACTGTCAAGTAGGCGGGCCGAACCTGAAGCGGTTGACGTCCTCGGGGCTACCGAGTTGAATAGAATCAGTGCTTCGGGGTAAACTATGGACTCTCACATACAAGAAAAATCTGTATCAGAATAATTTTACGTGCACATAATTCGAATGTGGCATGCGTAATATATAGACTGTCGAGATAGCATCTCAACTCCCAAGCGAAACCACTGGTGACGTCACCTTAAAAGTGGAACGAGTCGAAATCTGGAAGACGAGTTATGCGAAAGGCGGGATTTAGAGTATTAGAAAGTGCAATGGAATGGACAGTAGGTCCGTCAGCCATCAAATTGTTCAGACCAGATAATCAACGTCCAGGTCACTCGCGGTAGAGGCCCTGATATGGCGTTAGGAGACTTCTTGTCTCCAGGACGATAGGTTTATTTACTTTACGGACTAAAATTAGTCCCGTCCGTCGTCACGTGTCAAGTCAATAGACTTTAGGTCCAGCAAGTCCTACGATATACTCATCGATGGCATGGCTGGAAGGGCCGATAAGGCCCCAAGCAAGAAACATGAACTATTCCTTGTTCTAAAAGGCTGCAGATGGGTTGCCAGAGAAGCATAACGATCTTCTGGTCAGCGTTATAGCTTACCACGAACCCCACAGGCATACGAAAAGTCATATATAGCCGGCATTCTGTTTGGGCTATTGATGTACTCTCAGCAGTCTTGTTTACGGGTAGAGCCTTAGTTAGAAGAGGTACACATATTGCAATTCTCCTTGGATTACTCTGCTACATGGCTGATTGGATACCTTAATGAGCGGTGGCTAAATGATATAAAGAAACGGAGCTCTTGGCCAGCATGCACATTACGGTAGCTTGATGCTTTGAAGGCAGCCGTGGGCGATTGTCAAGGCTGCTTGCCAGCAAATTCAAAACATGACAAAACGATAGCAGACAAAGAGGACGAAAATAAAACTGGTTGCCTTGCCACATCTCGGTGGGCGGCAGGCAAACTACGATGCGAATCGAGCAGTAGGGGGGAGGGGATAATTAGCATCAATGTGCACCCAGCTGGGCGTTGCGAAAGCTTCCACTGATGCTTTTTAAATGCTATGGAAAGGAACCGAGACTGCGTTGTTAGTGTTTCATGAGGCTGTATCTGCCAAAGTGAATGTCGAAGGCGCCCGGAGATTAGCGAAAGTATGTTACTATTACGTTGAGAGCACCGAAGACAAAGAAGACACTGAAGAGCCGTGTGAGCACTGCCATAGAAGCAAAACGAACCCCAGACGGTTGGGATTCTAGACCCATATTCCTGCCATGTATGGTGTCTGCCAACAGAAGGACAAAGACTTTTGATCAAAGCACCTTCCTATTTTGGACAGTAGGATAGTATAGAATCTTGCCACCATCCCGGTCCTGAAGGTTTTGGGTTGAATCATCGATGCCGTTGTTGTTGAATGGCGCAATCGCATTCTGTTGCACGCGGTTTCTTTCCGGGTTCCATTAAAGCAACGGGAGGCGGCAGGCACACAGCAGCAGCCGAAACAAAGGAAGCATCCCTTAGTTCTTAAAAGACCCACTTAATATATTCAGGCACACAACCAATAGTGGTACGCAAACAAAGAAATGGCCCCATAAAAGCAGGCCGGTGGACCTGGTATAAGCGGGTCACTACCGGGCCAGCTTAAACTACCTAGAGATAGAGCTGGGAAAGTGCCAGGCACAAATCCGCTGTCCCCACTCAGTGTAGGGCAGATTTTATTTCTTGCAGTGAGCGTTCATGGCCGCTCTCCATATTTAAGGGGAGTCGTTGCGCCCCTGCCACGCGATAGGCACAGAGGGCACATACGGCACAGGAGCTTCTTTTTTCACTCACTCTTTTCTCTCACGTTCCTTTTCTTTAACACCAGAAAGCCGCATCCAGTGGCCGGCCACTCCTTAGCCTCTGCAATTTGCTCGGACTTCACGTTCTCTAACTAACTCCCCAAAGGGCCTCAGGCGCCTCTAAACTGCCACCGGTTCGGTAGTCACTCATTCATTCATCTTCTTCGGGATCACCCTCTTTAGCCCTGCTTATTCGTAGCAAGTACCGAACACTCGGCTTTCACATTCCCTTTGACGAATAGATCCAACCCTAGCCACCATGTCTAGGCTCTATCACGCAACTGCCGTTGCTTCTTTCTTGGCCCTCGCCGGGCGAGCGGCGGCTGGCAGCGTGTCCGTCACCCCCCACGACAGCTACTCGTCATCTGTCGGTGTCTTGGGCTGCAAGATCGACACCAATCGTGTCGCCTACTGGCCCGGCTCGGTTGACTGCAGCGATATCTGCGTCAAGCTGACCTACGGCAGCCGCTCGGTGAACCTGTTGCGCATCGACGAGTCCGGCGGTGCCTATGATATTAGCTACGACGCCTGGGTATATCTCCAGACGGGCAACTCCGCCACCACGGACCCTCTCGCTGGCGGTGGTGTCGAGATGGAATACGAAAACGTCGATGCGTCTGAGTGCGCAGGCCTGATCCACACCAGCAACTCGAAGCTGCCGCTCAGTGCGGCTAACAGCATGAACTTTGTCTCTAGCTGTATTTCTGACCCGAGCAGCTGGGTTGGCCAGAACTACGTTCTCTACAACATTTTGGACGCCATCTGCTCTCTCGGCTACGACGAAGAGTGCACCCTGGACTTAGATATCAGTAACCAGCCTAGCTGCCCGCACACCCTCGGCTTGACCGCCTCTCTCACCACCGCGCCCGTCTACAACATCGAATACGAGACAGGCACTGCCGTGAATGCCGCAACCGGAGATACCGTGTCTGCCAGCGTGGCTCTGGCAGCGGATAGCACAGACGATGACAGCACTACGGACAGCTCAAGCGACTCTACCGATACTGGCACTTCTACTTCCACTTCCACCACCGCGGCCACTTCTGCCGCGGTGGTTGCCGGGACCACCAGCTCGACTTCTGCCGTCACTCCGACTGCTGCTACTGTCTCTTCCGCCGCCGTCACAGTCTCAAGCTCCACTTACTCAGCCCCCGAAACAACTGTTGCGGCCGTTGCGACTACTTCTACTGTCGGCACTGCCACGACTGCCAAAACAACGGCGGCTGTGCAGCTGTTGTCTAATTCTCCTGGTGTCTTTGTCGTCACTAGCGAGACCGTCAAAACGCTGTCCGCGACAACCACCTACAGCAGCAGCAGCAGCAGCAGCAGCTTCTCAACTACTGTCGCCACTACCGCTGCCACTATTGCCGCCTCAATAAGCACCGCCTCTACAAGCGCCAAGCCCTCTCACACACTTTCTAGCGGTGCTACCGTAGGTACTGTCACGTCTTCTGGCAGGACGACTAGGACGACCTTTTCCGTGGCAACTGCGTCGGCTTTCAAAGCTGTTAGTGATAGTGCCTCCGCCGCCGCTACCACCGCTACTAGCGCCAGCGGCTCAACCACCGCAGCTATCACCGCTAGTGCCTCGAATGGCGCGACGGTCCATCTTTGGGCGGCGATGTGCGCTTCGCTTATCTTGGTGCTATTGGGCTAAATCAGGTATTTGTTTCTGCCTGGTCGCAGTTTACGCCCTCACGACTCTTGACTTCTCTGTATATATTAGACACATATAAACGCAGCTTGTAGGTTACAGCAATTGATATCCCGTCCTTCGTTAGGACTACAAGCTCCAATTAGCATAAGCCAAGCAGCGTGACCTACCTGTACTCCTGAGTACGGCTGAGAGGAGGTGACGCAATTTTGTTGGGACAAAACCTTGAGGGGGCGAGCAAATGGGAGGAGAGAAAATCAAGTATTCATACGTAAAATAGGGCCGGTCGATTTGTCCCCTAAAGGCCTCATTAAATTGCCCCGTGCTCCGTAATAATGGCACAGTACTGCAGGGGTGATCTGCAAACTAGAATATGCAATCTACTTCCGACCTCCGAGAGCCATTGCGCGTTGCTTTACAATCATGACAGGACTCGCGGAGATGGAAAGCATTACTGCACCAGGACAACTTGTGTTTGGGGGGATGGTATGAAACACCGGTTCTAGATGTCGCTGCTAGAGACAATGCACCACTGACTGTCTTGCAGGCCTCAACAGCGCTGGCGGTGCAATCTTTCGAACTGCCACCTCTGCCATATAGCTACATGTACGTGTGAAGTGGTTTGCTATCATCTACCCCCTTTTTTTCAGCTCTTACCTACATGCTGACGATTGACTTTAGGCACTGGAACCGCATATCTCGACGGAGATCATGACCCTTCATCATGACAGGCACCATCAAGTTTACGTTACAAATATCAACACGGCTCTGGCAGAATACTCAATCGCTGCGTCTCAGGGCCATATTGCCGATCAAATTACCCTCCAATCGTCTATTCGTTTCCATGGTGGTGGCCACATAAACCATGCCCTGTTTTGGCCTACACTTGCCCCTGCCAGCAGTACTGATGCTCGCGAGCCTGAAGTAAAGGCGCCGAGGCTCCTGGCTGCCCTCGCTGCCGAATACGGTAGCCTGGATGGCTTCGTCGCCGCTTTCTCTTTAGCACTATTGTCCATCCAAGGCTCCGGTTGGGGCTGGCTTGTGCGGTTAGGGAGCGGCGCTAGTGGGCGGCTGCTCATCACTACGACTAAGGATCAAGACCCAGTCGTTAAGGATGTGCCTATCATTGGGATTGATATGTGGGAACATGCATACTACCTTCAGGTAAGAAGTCGTGGGATCGTGGAATCAGGCTCTGTTTCGACAGGTGTACATACAATAGGCCCACCGCCCCTGCTAATGCCGTTTCAAGTATAAGAACGGGAAACAGTCGTATGTGGAAAACGTTTGGAAAATCATTAACTGGACAACGGCCGAGACTCGATACACAGGACCCAGAGATGAGGCTTATGATTTTATAGAGGTGACACTCTCAGGTTGAGAAGACCTCTATGAAAAGACCTCTATGAAATGGACCTGGAATAAAAATCTATGAAAACTCCTTGTAATCAGACACCGTATGTGAGGAGAAACGAGAAACAAGTCTACAATACACGATGGAAAAAAATTGACTGCAAAAAGGACTAACTAAATACGACAGTGGCTATTCCTAAATCAACTTGTTGCACCAGTTCTGTGCTGTGGCACCAGTGCACCGTTTAGGTTGTGACTGGTACTTCGTATGTGCAGGGTCCATGTAGAATGTGTTCTGCCACGAGGCACCATGTCCCTGAAATGGCGTTTTGCATCTCGCAATGGGTGTGATGTGTCCGCTTCACCGGGTACGCTCTATTATGGATATAACACCGACAATTAGACGATGCCTGCCTTCCCTGGAATGCCGAACTCCGTGCCTCCCGCCCTCCAGTGTATACCGATCCGTATCCTTCATCATTCGCCGTGGATTAGGCCTGTTGCATCCCAACCACAGCGATGTCGTCGCTCGTTATTATAAGTACTCATGCCACTGTACAGCTTGTTGCTAATGCTGTACTCGTTTGGCCTGGTCACGTCTGTGGGGCTCCCGACTGGCGCGCTCGTTTGCCAATAACCTCACGGGCGTAAAATTCGACAAGCATCGTGGCGTATGCCTCTAGGTCTTCCAATGGAATAGCAAGGCGGAAGTCATTGAGAATCAAAAACTGAAGCTCTAAATGGTTTAGTTCGGCAAGCGGAAGCCCTCCCACCTAGTTTTGTGTCAGTACGACTTTTGATCGTTACGCTAGTCAGGGGCGAAAAGAGGACAAGCGGACCCAGCGTACCTTTGCATATCGCGAGTTTGTGTAGAAGACGTCTGAAAAAAATTTGCTTGCACACGTAACACCGGCAATGATGAGGCGGTGAATGTTGAAGCTGTCGACAACAAAATAAGTCGCCGTCAAAGATGTCGGGTGCAAGACTGGGGTTGGCGGACTGTTCCCTTGCCCGTCATTATGGGGGATGCTGTTGCTGGAAGCGTCGTCATCATCGCTGTCGGCTAGTCCCTCGTCTGTCTCGTCGCCTTGGCTCGACCCATCACCATCGTCTCGCATTTGAACATCCGGCTCCGATGACGACCAGGACGGAGCCTGCTTGTCATTCGGCTGGCTGTGCTGTCGCTGGCCATGCGGATGTTGGACAATGTCCTTCCTACGCTCTCTCTCGTCCCGTAAGACAAGGTCGTTAACACGCTCTGTCATGCGATCGAAGTAGACTAGTAGGCTCAAGAACACCTCATATGTGGTGGGGCAGTATTTGTGGATACGGGTCAAATAGCTCAAGATCGTGATTGCAGGAATGTTTTTGCCATGGAAGGCGAGCACGGACGCGGAGAAAGGGCTTCCATGTATATCTGACCCGTCGCTGTGAGCCTGGGCCTGCCGCTGCTGTGTTGCGTTACGGTTCAGCGCGTCATGCTGGTGGTCGTTCGTTGTTGTGATCTTGGTTAGTAGGGCGGCGACCATGCTGATGATGTCGCCGATGGGCATGTCACTGATCTCGAACTTCATATCTTGAAGAGGGGGGTCATTCAGAATGCCGGGGCCATTTCCAGTCGAGACATCGAGCTGTGCGAGGTTTTCGATGTGGCTGAGACTGCGGATGCGTATTGTCCTCTGCGTGCGTTGGGCCGGAGGCGGTGATGTGGTCGATGCAGCGGAAGTGGGCATGGGCTCAGATCCTGAGGCAGTCCACGGTGGGTAGTAGCAATTGTCGCTAGCAGGCGAGGGGAGGGCTCCCGCTTGGGCAGTGCTGGCTTCAGAGG
>JRUC01000315.1:0-25214 GCA_000806385.1 Leptographium procerum
CTCACTTGCATCATACGCCTTGCATTATTATTATTGTTATTATTGTTTTTGTGTGTGTGTGTGTGTGTGTGTGTGTGTGTATGTAAGACGGCTCACAATTGGTTGTTTCATCAGGTATCACTACTTTCGCAATGGAAAGTATCCGATACCAAACGACGACATTGAGCAGACACGCGACGACATGAAACATGCTATGATTCTAGAGCTCACAAACGGTCAACTGATCCACGCACCAATTGGAAATAACCCTCAAAAAATTATTGACATCGGGACTGGAACAGGTACATAACATCAGATCGCCGTCTTCGGAGTGCTGTTTAAGATACTAACACCATCTAGGCATATGGGCAGTTGACGGTCAGTAGCAGGAGAAGAACAGAACGGAAACCAATCTACATCCTATTCCAGATTTTGCTGACAACTTGGACAGTGGGCGATAGGTATCCCAGCGCCGAAGTCATTGGTGTCGATCTCTCTCCTATTCAGCCCGTCTGGTAAGGCCAGTCAGTCATCTGCAGAACAAAATCACCGCCCTGACTCGAGAACTTAGGCTACCACCAAACGTGAAATTTATCATAGACGACGTCGAGGATGAGTGGCTGGTAAGATTGATAGAGAACTGGATCCCTGATTCTGTGCTCGCGCAGAGCCATGGCTAACGGGCAGGACAGACAGTTTACGGGAAGTACGAGTATGTTCATGCTCGGAACTTGATCCCTTTTATCAGCAACCCCTCTCTGTTGCTGTCCCGATGTTATGAGTAAGTCGCGCCGGGAGCAAAGCCCAGGTCGACGACCCCCCCTCTCCTCTTAGCCAGTGCACCCTCAGCTGACATGTTGGTGCCAATTTCCCTAGGAATATGAAGCCCGGAGCCTGGATCGAGGTATGCGACTTTAGCGCTACAGTGACATGCGACGACGGCACGATGTCAGAGGACTGGCCGACCAACCAGTTCTTCGTCAAGCTGGCCGAGGCGATGCGTAACCTGGGGAAGGACATCCAGATTGCGCCTCGCATGGGGCAGTATCTTGAGCGGGCCGGCTTCGTCGGTGTGACCCAGAAGGTGTACAAGGTGCCCGTGGGCACATGGCCGGCCGACAAGACGCTGCGCCTCGTGGGCATGTACATGCGCCAGGTGACCGAGGACTTTCTTGACGCCGCGGCCGCGAAGCCGTTCCAGACGCTCGGCATGACCGAGGCGGAGATCTCGGCGTTTATGGCTGGCGTGCTGGAGGCGCTGTACGACCGATCGGTCCACTGCTATGGCCTGTACCATGTCTGGCTAGCCCAGAAGCCGGCGGACGCAAAGGACTAGCATGGCCGGATAGGAGGAGATAGCAGAAGCCGCGGAAGCCGCGGAGTGGCCGCGGAAGCCGCTTTTGGAAGCATGTTTCTGGCGTTGTGCGCCCCACGAGTTTTTATGACACCATGATCTACGAAGCTTACGAATCTTTCATTCCTGTTTTGTGCATTTCGGAGTGCAGTTCATATTCGCATAATGGCCATGCGAGCCTCATCGATCGAATTAGCAGACGTGACTGTATACGCACAAAACCAGCCAGCAGTACGGAGTACTGGCAATGCAACCCGCTAATAAAAAAAATCAACTGAGAAAAAGACGAATCTCTGCTTGTGACTACCGTGCACGCATGCAAACACAAGACCTCACAAGAACCTGTTGACAGCAAGTTGTGCATAGAACGCCGAGTTTGCCGCAATCTTGCAAGGTTAGCAGCCGCGTTTAGGGCAATTGGGACCTTTCGGAAGTTACTCACCAGCTGAGCAGTCTGGTGACTTGCCACCGCACCCGCGTCGCTCCCCACGCCCGACAGCACCCTCTTAACCCGCTCCACGTCTTTGTGTGCGGCGTCTCCGCAGCCCATATTGAACGAAAACTCCGAGAAGCTCCCGCGCCTCCACTCGATGAACCAACGCTTGGTATCAACCGTACACAGGGTAGTGCGGTTTCCCAGAGTCCAGCCTGCCCCCAGGCGCTTCTCTACGTCCTCGATGAGCTCTGTCGATATGCGGCTCCGTACCGCCGGGTCTTGGGGCAGCAGCATCTGAGAGTTTCCGTTCTCGTACCGGACCAGCACAATGTCGTGCAGGCCAAAGGCGACAAAATCGATGCACTCGTCCTTGCGTGGGTGATTTCTCTCGAGCTCGCGCACTAGCGACTGGAACGGCTGAGGAAATGTAGAGAGGTCTGGACCCCATATGCACACTTTTGTGGTGTATCGGATAAACCAGCTGATGCCGTCCGGGGCGAAGGCTGCAAAAACTGCACGTCCTCGGCCTGGGCGAGCGAGCCCGTTTGAACCGGCCGTGACGAGCTGGGTCTGTAGGAGAGGTACCATGTCTGTTGGGGCCCGGGCTGACCCTGTTGCCAAGCGTAAAAAAAAAGATCAGCGCCAAATTACCGAGCCTATCGCGCACAGCACGAAAAAAGCGCAGAACGTAGAACGTTTGCTTACAGGCGTTATTTGGTGTTATTGCCCAGTGGTAGCCTTTTGGGCCAGTGTGAAATGCTTTGAGCTGCATTGCATTCCACTCAAACGACTTGAACTTTCCTTCATAGTCAGGCGGCAGGTTTTGACTAGAAAACTTCTTCAGCAAGACTATCCTGTATACTAGTCGACTTTGTATTTCGCGATAAACGGCACAGACTCACTAGTCTAGTAGAGAGCCCTTGGCAACTACAAACGAGTTGGGCACATTGCCCCAGGCGAAGAGAGCTGCCATAGCTGGAACGTCGAGAGGCAGGGCGACAGTACGACTGCCGCGATATGACGTTTTTGCAGAGGAAAGACAGAGACCAGGACAGGGCAACGGAGCTCTCGGTCGGCCGCTCGTACGGAGTATGCAAGATATATACGAGGACACCCAGCTAGAAAATGCCTCGTGGCCGCTGCGGGGGTGTTTTGTCCTCCCACAGCCAAGGCAGACTGGTTCAGCCCCTCAAAAACATCAGACGTTAGCGCTGCTATTTAACAGATAGACTTGCGGCCTGAATGCTTGATTTGTCAAAAATCCACAAGAGCTTATCTAGTGGAGTAATGCTTGTTTTAAGATTTATGCCCGCTTCTAGGACCCAATTCATGCTATCGTATGACAAGGCGGAGTGGATGACGACGAGAGAAGCGGGGGAAAAAATGCTGTGCCATGGCTGGGCGATGTCTTTGACCTCTTGGCGCTTTCAGTCTCGATAATCTCGACAAACGGCCTGACCGGCACGTTCGTCCAAACTTATACAGATCTTGCCAAAAACTACTGCCGCCTAGACTGGTCGGCATAGTTTTCACAGTATTACATAGGCTCAGTGAGCTTCGTCTCGTCCAGATATTTCGTGCCATCTCTTGGCCAGTTCGGTCTCTGCGAAGCGGCAGAGACACGGGACCGGCAAGCGCTTACTAAGTAATCCGCGCTGCCGCTGAGTCGGCGTCTGGGCCCGAATTAAGCGTATCTAGTTTATCCGGCGAATATCCGACCGAGCTTGCGCCATACTGTGTGCATTGGTCGGTATACTGTGTGGGCTAGTCCGCGTGTCGACTCCGGTCCACATCATCATCAGAAACTACAGTGACTAGAAACCCTTAAAAATTCAGTCGCCCCTACAACTCCGGACAGATTACCCATTTAACAAGCGCCTGCGTATTGCATGAACACTGTCACATGTATCGATCTGACACCATCCCATAATAGCACCAGAGTATGGCCTTCAGCATGGACTTGATCTCCAAGAGATACTCTGCCGGCCTGAAGACGTACATTATAACTCTCAAATTTCCCGATCTGGAACAGGTGGCTGACCGCCTCGAGGAGATCAGCTATGGGGGGGACTGCTGGGAGTTCCGGGTGGATATGCTAGGGCCCTTATCTGCCACCGCCATCCCATCCCCCGACTACGTTCAGAAGCAGTTGCGCGTTCTCCAGGAGCTGCCGAGAAGGCTGCCAGTCTTGTTTACGGTGCGCACTGTCTCGCAGGGCGGGCGGTTTCCTGACGATGCCAGTAGTGAGGCGCTCGCGCTCATGAAGCTTGCTGCCGAGCAGAGCTGCGAATACATTGACGTGGAGATGAGCTGGCCGGCGTCTGTGGTCAACGGCATCCTCGCGGCCAAGAGAGAGGCCAAGATTGTGGCCTCCTTCCACGAGTTTGACGGCTCTATCAAGTGGACAAGCCAGGCTGTGCGTGACATGTGCACGGCAGCCGACTCTGTTGGCGGTAAGCCGTGGAAAAAACAAATACAAGATTACGAGGTCCGAACGTGGGACGGAACAGCTAACTCGTCCCGATCAGACATTATCAAGCTGTGCATCCAGTCCGAGAGCATCAACGACTGTCTCGAGCTCGGCCTCTACGTTCGCGACTATCAACAGAAGTCCCCCAAGCCCATAATCGCTGTGGCCATGGGCTCCAACGGCCAGCTCTCTCGCTTTACCGCGCCCGTCACCTTTGTCACCCACAAGCTGATCCCAGCTCCGCCTGGAAGCGACCAGCTGTGCCTCTCGGACATCCACCGAGCCCTGCATCTCCTGGGACAGCTGCCCAGCCGACGATTCTGCCTGGCAGGCTCCCGCTCGGTGTACGACGCCCTGCTGTCACCGCTGTTCAACGCTGCCTTTGAAGACCTGGGTTTCCCCTGCAGCACCTGCCATCTTGCCGAGGCGGGCCAGGATCTCGATGCGATCTTGGCAAGGCCCGACTTTGGCGGCGCATACGTGCCGGGCCTCTACGATGCACCAATTGGCAAGTATGTGCAGCGGAAAACGCCCGTCGCCGAGAAGATCGGAACTGCCGACACCGTCCTAGTGACGAACGAAGGCGGCCAGAGAGTCCTGTCGGCTGACAACACATCCTGGATGGCGATCCTGGCCTGCCTCCAGAGCAGCAGCAGCCTTGTCTCGGAGAAGAGCACCGCTTTGATACTAGGAGACGTCCCAGCTCTTAGTGCGGCATATTATGCCATTGAGCAGTTCGGGATTCATGGCGCCATCCTTGTTAGTCAGGACAAGGAAAAGACACGCCAAATACGCGGGCGCTTCCCCCACATATCCTTCCGGCTGGTCGCCGAACTGAAGGAGGCCAGTGCTATTATTGCCTCAGAGACAAGTCTCGCCGTATTTGGCGCCGGCGACTTGGTGGAGAGAGTGGACGTGAACGGTCTGTTGGGTCAGTTCTCGGGCGTCCTAGTCGACGTTGGGAGAGATGCGGTTGACCTAGCACTACAAGTAGCCGGACAAGGCCGGATCGGGAAGTGGAAGGTGTACTCGGCAGTAGATGTCCTAAGGAGACAAGCCGATGCGCTGTTCAATCTTTGGACAGGAAGAGAGGCCTCAGGACTAGTTTTGCATGCTAGGTAGGGGGGCTATCTCAGGGAGAACGAATGCGAATCACTGCATAGTTGGGCGTTGACATGGCAATCACGGTATTTATCATTATCATTATTATTATTATTATTATTGCCTACAATTTAGATCCACCATCAAGGCCATTTTCCCACGTCAGATCTGAGACAGAAGCCATCTTCTGTTGATCCAACCTGTGCTTCGGGTCCAACATAAACGCCTCGAATTTGGCCTTTTCTTCTGGCGAAGGATTTCTCCACTTCCACAGCTGGGTGAACTGATCCGGGCGATTTTCAAAGACCTTCACGACGTACTTGCCGAGAGTTGGCAGAAACTTGAAGCCTATAAGATAGATCGCCTCATTAGAATACGCACCCGCTAGAGGTTTTTAATCAAATAAAAACATACCGTGTCCTGATCCGCCGGCAACGACGAGAAGATTTTCCCGTCCTGGAGCCCAGTCCACGACAAAGTCAAGATCGACGGCAAAAGAGTCCCAGCACAGTTTCGCCATCAGGATATCGCAGCCGACCAGGTCTGGGATGTTACTCGCGATAAACGACTTGACAGCGTCGATGACGCTCTTTGGAACGTTTGTCCTTGCGCTGCTGGCCCATGTTGTCGGGCGCGAAGTGACAGAAGCTGGAGCTGACAGTGTCGGCGTCAATGGCGTGGGGTTTGTCCATTTCGGAGAGCGGTAGAGGAACTTCAGAGTGCCATTTTCTGCCGGCTTTAGAAAGGGTTGAAAAATACCGAGGACAAAGGGGAGGAGAAAAAGAAGACGGCAAGCTGTGTTTCTTACCATCAAGAGGAAATCCGCTCAGGCCGCCGTCCTCGTCAAAGCCCGTGTATCCCCAAGAAAAGACCGGGAAGACGTTGGCCCGGAACTTGTCCTGGAGATGAGGCGGGACGCTGACGTGGATGATATTTGCGCCGGACGCCGTGACAGACTGTGCGAGATCCGGCACGAGCCCGTGGGTCCGCGCCCCGGCAGCAACGATAACTACATCGCCGCGATGCTCTCGGCCGTCTGCGGTGCGTACTCCCACTGCCCGCTCGCCGGCACCAGCACCGGCACCGGCACCGGCACTGGCGCTCGTGACTTCGTACAAAATGGCCTCGACGCGGCCGGCGGCGCCTCCGAGGACGAGCCCCGCGCCCAGCCGCTTGGACTTGCGCAGCGCAAAGGTGCAGGCGCGGCTGGCGTGGACGTAGCCGGCCAGGGTATCAAGGACGCCGTCAAAGGCGAAGCCACGGCGCAGGCGGTCAAACGGGTCGACCTTTGTGACCGGCCAGCCGTCTTGCTGCGCGCGCAGGCGGTCCAAGGCGTCACCGACGCGGTACTGCGAGGCGCCCTGGCCGGCGGCGGCCATGGTGGCCAGAGTAGCGACGTCGACGGGGGCCAGGTCGCCAGTGCCGCTCATGCGGGTCCAGCCGCAGTTGACAAAGAGCTCGCGGCCGGCCTCGCGGTTCCACTCCCTCCACGCGGCGATGGCCTCGGTGGCAAGCGTGTGATGGAGCGAGGCGCCGCCATATGCGGAGCGGATGACCTTTAGGGTATCTGATGGTCAGTGCTCAGTGTGAGTGCTTGGGGGAGTGAAAAAGAAGGCAACAAAACAAAACAGAGATAGAAAAAGAAAGAAAGAAAGAAAGAAAGAAAGAAAGAAAGAAAATGGAATTCATGCTGTACTGACCAGCCGAGGCTGAATCTGCCCCCCGAAAGGGTGAGTATTCAGACTCCTCAAAGTCCTGCTGGTCAAATATGGTCACATTCTCGTAGCCGCTTTCGAGCAGGCCAAGAGCTGTGGATAGACCTAACACCCCAGCGCCTATAGTGTGTAAGATACAATTATCCGCAAGTGAAGAGCATCACCGGGCAGCATACCGACGACTATAATCGAGCTCTGCTTCGTGGGGGCCATGGCTCATAGCTCTGGTTTACAGAATGGGCCTCCGAGACAGATTCGGGCAGCAGCAGGGCAATCTGTTGCGTACATATACAGCAGCTCTTCCGCTGGGATGGAACAGATGGTTCGATTATCTCTCCCATGCAAAAACGTCGAATGTCTTTTGTCACGTGGCCAGCGGGTCGTCAATCACACCATATCATAGTGAATGTCGAATACAGACGAAGCCTTGAAATTGTTCGACTATGACACAGCCATTTCAGCCGGATATATGACTTTGCACGCAAATATTACCCACAGGCCGCCTCTGCCTGCCGGGCTCCACGTGTACGAATTCGTTGCCGGCCCACTTGGCGCTGACGGCGGTAGACGGCCCCGACACGCCCTTATTGGACGACCGAGCCGAATTGGTGGCTAGTTTCTGCTAGTGAGGCCGACAAAGATGCCGGTTGGGGCAAGACTGCAAAAAGCTCGGTCCAGAAGTTCGGTCACGTCGCCCCGTCCACACCACATGCAGACTGCAGAAGCCTGCATCGGTCTGCAGCTGTCTTGATAGTCTTGATAGCATCCTGAAGGGTTACACTGCTCCTTCTCGTGGGCTCGTAGGCTTCATGTGGCAGTGTTGTCTAGCGAGACACATTCTCACACTTTTCTGTTATTCTAAAGGTTCACCCTACCTGCAGTTCGCGGCCGCACAGTACGATATACTCTGCGCTCTGACGGATAACCCGACGGAGAAACGTACCGGATATCAGGCACTAGCCTTGTCGTTGGGGCCTTACAGGGAAGAAATCCAGCATCTTCCTAGCCCCTTTTCACCTAGCCTATCGTTAGCTGTCAGCCTTTTGACGTAAGATGCTGCACCTTGTGGATATAATGCCATGACGAGCATTTCCCAACCCCATACTACTCTGCCATTCAAGTGGTGTAAAAACAAACCGATGAGACAAGAGATTAAGACAGAAAGAAAAAAAGTAGGGAAAAACCTGTGAAAAAAAGTAGAAAGACGGCATCGAAGATAAGGATGGCGCAATTGCACCAGGGTGAACTATTTTTTTCTGCAGCCTCCATACATAGCTGCTGTGGTTATAAACATGTTGGTTGGCCAGGCTCTGGTTTCAGGACGTAGCTTGAGATCGACGTAGCATTCGACTCTTTCGTCCCAGACATTCTTACACCACATCCAGTCTTTACATCTGTACCGACAGCATGGGTTTGGGCACGCGATTTGCGGAGTTTATCCGATGGTATCCTCGTGGCATGCCGGCCGAGGAGAGGCGACTGGTGGCCAAGATCGACTGGCTAGTCCTGACGTATGCCTGCCTGTCGTTCTTCACAAAGTATCTAGACGTGTCCGCTCTCAGTACGTCGACGAGTCCTGCTACATTTTACCTCGCCGTATCATCTCATCACTAACACAAGAGTAACAGGCAACGCGTATGTCTCCGGCATGAAGGAGGACCTGCACCTTACAGGCAACCGGCTCAACTACATCAACGCAGCTTGTGCGACTACCCTGCCCTCGTTCCCGTCCTCTAAATATATAGAGAAATTATACTGACGCTCTTCACTAGACGAGGTCGGATATGTCGTGTTCCAGGTCCCGAGCAATATCCTGGTGACCAAAGTGCCTGCCCACTACTACCTGCCGGCTGTGGAGATCTTCTGGGGCCTGTTCACGCTCGGGACGGCCTTTATTCACAACTACAACCAGCTCGTAGTCATGCGCTTCTTCGTAGGCCTGAGCGCCACGGCCTGCTACATTGGTTGTCTGCATGTCATCAACTCGTGAGTTTGCGCACACAGAGTGGCAGTTACTGTCCGGTAGCTAGACAAGGGAGCTGGGTACTAACACCTTCTACCAGATGGTATAAGAGAAACGAGCTCGGCCGGCGCAACGCCCTGTTCTGGTGTGCGAACCCTCTGGGAACCATGTTTGCCGGCTATCTGCAGGCTGCCGCATACACGAACCTCAACGGCAGCCACGGCCTAGAGGGCTGGAGATGGCTCTTTATCATCTGCACCATCATCACCATTCCGATCTCGCTCGTGTAGGTGTCTATCCATGAAATAAATTAAAAAGAGGACAGGAAAGAAAGAATTAAGGGAAAAAATAAAGAAAGGGCTAACACTCGGCAGCGGCTTCATCTTCTTCCCCGACATTCCTGAGCGCACAAAGACGCGCTGGCTGACCGAGTCCGAGAAGGAGCTCGCACGCAGCCGCATCGAGGCTGACGGGTTCACGCCGTCGCAGGGGCTGAACCGGGGCCTCTTTGCCCGCGTGCTCAAGATCAAGGAGTTCTACATCTTTGTGCCCCTGACCGTCATCTTCTTCACCTGCCTCTACGGCTACAACACGCCCTACCTGCTGTGGCTCAAGTCGCAACACGGCCGCTACTCGGTCCCCAAGGTCAACGACCTCGGCACCGTTTCGTCCGCCGTGTCCGTCGTCACCGCCATCGCCATTTCCTACTACACCGATCTGAGCGGCTCGCGCTGGGAGGCCGCCCTGCTGGCCGGCGTCGTCTGCCTCTTCTCCAACATTGTGCTGGCCGTGTGGCACATCCCCTACGGCCTCAAGTTCTACGCCTACATCGCACTGGGTGCCGCCCACGGCGTCGGGCCGCTGCTGGTCACCTGGACGGCCGAGGCGCTAGCCGGCGACCTCGAGACCCGTTCCATCGTGTTTGCCGTGCAGAACACCTTTGGCGAGGTTGCCGGCTTGGTCGTGCCTCTAGTGGCATGGCGCGTGTCGCACTCTCCGACCTTCCACGGCGGTTTCATCTGGGTGAGTTTATTATCTTTTGTCTTTGTCGTTGTCTTTCTCTTTCTGTCTCCTAATGGAACTCTTTCTAACAATCAACAGGCCGCGTGCATCAGCGGACTCTTCCTCATCAACGTCGTCGTCATTGCGTTCTATCAGCGGCGCAAGAAGCAGCAGGAGCAGCCACCCAACTCGGAAGAGGCGGCCGACGACTTGGCTTTGGAGGAAAAGGAAAAGGCCCTTGAGGCTTCTAGCAAGGAGATTGGGGCTACAGTTGAATAATGTTTTAATAGATGAGAGAGCTATAGAATTTGCAAGACAGAGTGCACAGTAAGCGCACGAGAATTTATTTATCTGCAGACTGCGTCATGATGTGGCTGTACTGCCAAAAAAAAAAAACAGTCCCAGTATCCTATAGCTGACAGCTTCCCCATCAAGCAATGCAAGAGTGCCAAGTTTACTAGACCTTAGAGACAAAAAACGGATTTCAGAGTGCTCGAAAGCAGTTAGATACGCCACAAGTAGCAAGTCACAGTGAGAGCGGCCTTGGACAAGGTCTCGGCTCCAACCGACCAGACCACACAAACCCTATCCCAACTGTCTGACCTTTTAACCCACGGGAGCGGCACGGGAGGGCCTGCAAGGCGCCACGTTCGCCAGGAGCGAGCCTGTGATTGGCCAGTTAAAAGGGGGAGTGAGATCTCGATCGGGACAGACCCAGGGCAGGACTTTTCTCTGCTGCGCACCGATCGCCAAGAAGTGACAGTCTCCAGCGGGATATCTCAACTCCTCAATGCGGGCGAGTCCGATATGCCAAAGCACTCTCAATTTCTGTTTTTCCGTTGTGACTGTGGCTTGACTTGGAAGGGAGAAAAAAAGGCGTCAATGATAATGCTAGACAGCTACTCCGTATCAAAGGCAATAGGCTAACGGCGAATAGCGATAGGCGATTAGATAAAATAGGTACATGCAAAGCAGCTGAGCAGCTTACTCCAAAGGACTTCGTCAAGTGCTCTTATCAATCCCCCACTGCTGCGAACTATAAATGCACCTCCCACATGCTTATCTTCCAGCTCAAAGATCACTACTAATTGACTGCTCTCATGACAACAAGTCGACGAGCCTTGCTGAGCGCAGTGGCACGACAATTTGATTGAGTCCTTACGAGAATTATTTTGCCAAGAAGAGTCGCCAAGTCTCGCTGACACAAAGAAAAGGCTAACAATGACAGAAACAGAGACAGGACGAGAGAGCAGAGATAAGAGCGACAAGGCCGGAGATACAGAGATAAAGCTATATGTTTGGCTGCAGCTTCCAGCAACCGGGAAGTGGCCTGATTGGAAGAAGAAAGATCCACATTCAAAAACGTATCTTCTACGAGTACTATTATGGACTCCAGACTCACTGCCATATCTGGACAACAGCCCAGGGCAACTTTGCCACCAGAATAAAGAGCGGGGTTGAGCACAGTCGTTCAAGCCACATGGAATGCAAAGTCCCCGTGTAAACTTACTGTTTTCCGGCTAGCCTCACTCTCTCCATAGAACAGATTTCTCCCCTAGCGAGGATGCGCCACCGTGGGCCTACGGGTACATACGAGTACCTATACACCGATACTGTCTTACAAGTTTGAGTACTACTCCGTCTGAGTACTCGTACCAATTGTCTCGCCTGCAAGCAAAGTCCCTGGCGTGAGCCTTCTTATCGGCCGCCAGGAAAACCCACCCCCATTCCCCACGGCAAGCCCGATAAAATACCCGCTAATATCTGCTTGAGCTCAATGAGGAAGGAAGACCTCCGAGCACCATTGCTCGTGCAATCGATGCAATGGGACGCTGCCTTACCACGTTCGAGAACACAGATCCTGGCACGTGCCAAGGAGCGCCTTCGATGTTAGGCACCAACAAATGGCCTCACGTTGCATTGTTGTAGGGGGTGCGAAGGAAGAGAGCCCCGAGCTCAGAGACAAAAAAAAAAAATTTACTTGTTATCGTCCCAGATGTCTGTGCCCGCCGTGCGCGTTCTTCTTCCCAGTGGGAGGGCGATGTCACTCACGGTAGTCACCGTTGGCTTGGCGAGATAAGACGGCCTGTCCGTGGCGACAAGGGATCATCAGTGTTTGTTCCTTTAAAGGGACTGTGCAGTGACACCCTACCTGCATCTAATACCGTTGCTTCTTTTTGCCGTTAGTGTTCTGCCGCTCCCGCATTCTCTCTCTCGTCCCGACTCTCTGGGTTGTGCCGTAATAATATAATTATTCCCTTCCCCCCCAATTCTCCCTCCTCTCTCCTCGGCTGTCACTACCTGCCAGCCTCCATACCCCATCTCTATCCCTGCCAAAGGAGACGTGCTGCAGCCATGTCCAACGTATACGAGTCCAAGGATCCCGAGAAGGGGACCAGCCCTTCGGAGATGCTGGCCTCGGACGAGCAGGCCGGCACCACCCACATCATCGAGGAACAAGGCGAAATCACCCACCGCGGGCTGAAGAGCCGTCACGCACAGATGATCGCACTAGGAGGCACAATTGGTACTGGGTAGGTCTGGTGATGCCGTGTCTTCCTTGTTTATGGGGTTTTTTTTCCCTACGCCCTTCATTCCTTTGCCCCGCACCTCTCTCTCTCCTCCCCGAATGCTAACCAGCCAGTCTGTTTGTCGGTTCCGGCCAGACCCTTGCCAATGGAGGCCCGGCCTATATTCTGGCAGGCTACATCCTGATGACATTCCTCGTCCTCTGCGTTGTCACCGCCATCACAGAGGTGGCAGCCTACCTGCCCGTCCACGGCGCCAGCATGTCTTACTACGGCTACCGCTACGTGTCGCGGTCCTTTGGCTTCGCGCTCGGCTATCTCTACTGGTACGCCTTGGGCATCCTCGTGCCCTACGAAATCACCGCCGCCGGCCTGGTCATCAACTACTGGCCTAACGACGTCAACATTGCCGTCTGGATCACTATCATGATGGTCGTCATTGTCGCGCTCAACTTCATGCCCGTGCGCTTCTACGGCGAGACCGAGTTCTGGTTTGCCGGAACAAAGGTCATCATGATGATCGGCCTCCTGATGCTCTCGTTCATCCTCTTCTGGGGCGGCGGCCCATCGCGCGACCGACTCGGCTTCCGCTACTGGAAGCATCCAGGCGCCGCCTTCACCTGGGGCCACCTCACGGGTAACACGGGCCTGTTCGTCTCGTTCTGGCACACGTTCATCTCTTGCGTGTTCCCCTTCACCTTTGCGCCCGAGCTGATCGTCGTCACCGGCGGCGAGATGGAGAACCCGCGCCGCAATCTGCCCATCGCCTCGCGCCGCTACTTTTACCGCCTGGTCTTCTTCTACATCCTCTCCGTCCTCGCCATTGGCGTCATCTGCCCAGCTGACGACTCGCGCCTCACCGACGGAGGTGCCGGCGCCGGCTCCTCTCCTTTCGTCGTCGCCATCGCCAACGCCGGCATCCCGGTCCTCCCGCACATCATCAACGCCGTCATTCTCATCTCCGCCTGGTCCTCGGGCAACTCTTTCCTCTACATATCTAGCCGCTCTCTTTACACGCTGTCCCTCCAGGGCTCGGCGCCAAAGTTTTGCAGTGCCTGCAACCGCTGGGGTGTCCCCTATGTCGCCGTCGGCATCAGCTCGCTCTTCACCGCCTTGGCCTACCTCAACGTTGCCTCGTCCGGCTCCGTCGTCTTCAACTGGTTTGTCAACCTCACAAACACATGGGGCATGATCTCCTGGGTGTGCTGCTCCATTGTCTACCTCCGCTTCCGCAAGGCCTGCAAACTCCAGAGCGTCGAGACGACCTACCAGCACTGGCTGCAGCCGTGGGGTTCCTACATTTCCATCTTCATGTTCACACTGGCCTGCCTCACCAACGGCTTCACCGTCTTCTTCCCGTACAAGTGGTCGGCTAGCAGCTTCCTGACAGACTACATTGGCATCCCCATCTTCTTCGTCATGTACTTTGGTCACCGCGCCTGGTTCTGGAAGGACAAGTGGGCCATTCCAGCCCACGAGGTTGACATGACAACCGGCCTGCAGGAGGTCATAGACGCAGAGAAGCCCATGAAGATTAGGACCGGATGGACCCGGTACCTGTGGGCGTTGATAGAGTAGCGAGCCCCTGATCGGGTGGAGGCTTTCTAGGCCCTCGATAAGACTAGAAATAATGCAGGCAGTTTGCCAAGCCGTGCTCTCCACCGTGAAACCGTATTATGTCCTGCACTAATCCTGTATGCATGCCACCAATAATCCGGCCACCTGCAGCCGATGTGTACGGAGTATGCAGCTGTGTATCTGACTATGTAGATGCAAACGAGCCACACCCGTTATCGAACAAGCTTCTAGAAGGGCAGAGTGGCTTTGTTGGGTTTAACTCTCGGCACTAGCCATAGTGAACCTAGCTGCGAAATATAGTACGAGCAGTAGTCAATGATGTGGACCACTTTCCGGCACCTGTTTAGTGTTGGTGCATCTCCCGATCTCCCGCCTATTACAGGCACGCGTGAACCTTCTTATCGCATGCCAGAAAAGTTATGTCCAAGTATGGATATAGTAATACGACGTACAACTCAAAGCATCGCTTCTGCCGGGGGAGGTTGCAGTAGGGCGCGAGATTGAAGTTTGTACGTAACAGAATAAGCGCATCCTTCGACAAAAGATAAGATACGCTAGATGTATGCGAGATCTTCTGGCTCATTTATTACTACGCGACTCTGCACCCTTGGTTGAGCCAAGCCGCAGCTGGTGATGAAATGCCTGACCTTTCATTGTAGATCGGTAAAGCTGACCGAACTATAAATCCTGCTCATACTCGTACATTATTGTACATAGTACGACATAGATAAGCGAAGCCGACCGAGTTACAAAGGAGTTAGAAGGGCAGCTTTCAAAACGTCGGAAAACCGCTATCAATTATTCCTGTTCTGGTAGCTCTAGCCGGGACGACAGAGATAATCGGCGGATAAGCGAGAGATGCCCGACACCTTTGCCAGGCGTCAGTGTGCCAGGGGCTGACTCTGTCACGTGCACAAGGAGAATCTCGTGCGAGTACTGTGCTTTGTACTACTCCTGGCTTATCGGGCATTCAAGCAAACCCACGTCATAATAACTCCCTATTCGATTGTCAGAATTTTAAAAGGCCTTTGGCTCTACGAACACGAGTACGACTCAGTATATCACAGGCCCTGACAAGGACCAATTCGTACTCATAGTTGAATTCCCTGTCCGGCGAAGACATGACTACGTAGTGTTCGCGTGCTAAAAGGCGCATAAAGTTCAGAATACTCGTAGTTTTAATTTACGTGACTTACTCTTCGCTTACGTGATACTCCGCCGCAGCCCCTGAGTGTCGTACAGACAACCTGGCCGGAAAAATATTGTGGCGAAAGACAAATTACCGGCCTCCGTGGCTTAATGGTAGAGCGTCGCACTCGTATTCGAATTGACATGCGAAGGTTCACGGTTCGATTCCGTGCGGAGGCATCCCTTTTAAAGTGGCTCGCAAGGATATATTTCTTGTCTGCAGTCAATTTCAGAAGGGAGTTTACTTTTTGTTATCAAAAAATGTGTTCCCTGATAAGAAAAAGGCATGATGCCGTGAAAGCTCTTTGCCATCCAACGGCTCGGTTGTTCACTACAGAAATACACTAGTCTAGCATTCGATAGCGCCATTAGAAGGCTTACGCTTCGATTAATTGGCAACTCGCTTTCATTGATGTGTCAGGTCGTTTGTTTACACAGCTTCAAATCCAAAGTTCGAAATATCTCAGTCACTCCCCCGGAGAATGGCGGTCGGCGCAGCAGGAGGTTAGCAATAGTATGCTAGCTTCCGCGACAACAGGGTGTTCCCTGTCTTTAATAAGCTTCCAGATGAGAACGACTCAAACCTGGCATTTTTTACCACAGACAAGTACGGCGCCACGACTGGGTACAAGAAACATTGGGCTTTTCTGTCTGAAATTGTTGAAGTCGAGCGAATCACCCGCCTCGTTCTCAATGTCCAGGACAAGGCTGGTCACCTTGTCCGGATTGCATTTTACACGGACAGTCGCGGTCAAGAAGTCGATCCACGGCTTGTGAAGCCGGGTAGCGCCGTGTTGAACATGTGCGGGGTGCGACATCATTTCTTCGACCGCACTTTGGGCATCCGTGAGGAGGACTTTTCATCGGTAAAAGTATAAAAATGCCCCGTGCTTCATCCGGTCTGGGTACAAAACTAAGAATTGGCCCCTGATATACGTCCTCTGCTCAGATCATACCCATGTCTTTGGACGGCTTACTGCGTCTCAGCGACCGAGTGATCAGATATTCAACAGACTATTCTAACGGTACGAGAATGTGCCACGGATGTGATGCGAAGAAAGACAGCCTGCACAAGTGTGCCAAATGTGGCATGTTTTGGTACTGCAATAAGGTCGGTGCAAGCTCCTGCTCTAATATGGGTAGGTCTCCAAGATGTGCTTATCACACAGCTGACTCAGTTCAAGGACTGTCAAACGATTGGCTGGGCCGAGAACGGTCACAAGCAGGACTGCCGTATCATTGTCGACAAGGATGTCCAAGGTGTGCTGAAGACAGACTGGATGCATTTTGACAAGGCCATCCAACTGCCGCTGAGATAGCGGACGAGAAAACTGCGGAGCAGAGATACTCGTTTTGTGACTGCACTTTAATTACGACTTGTGCGCCTTACGAGCATCGTATACGACGTACATTCTATTGAGCATAGTCGTAGAATAAATGAGATTATGTATCTTGGGAGCTTGCTAGCCTAGTAAATAACCTAGCAGAGAGCTAAAAATGCGCGATAGGCTCCACAGCACGTGCAGTAGAATAATGCTCCTTCTGGGCGGTCACTAACTAGCCAATCAGCGGCTTAGAGCTGTTTTGCCAAACGCGAATATTCGTCTCCTTCCCGTCGCAGCAACGACGACGAGCAAGCACCAGCCCAACGGCACCGTCGTTGGATCATCCGCCCGTGCCTACACAGTGCCATCAACTGAAGGTATTTCTGAACAATTCACGATCTACCTCCGACTGCATCCACGACCATATTCACGACTCATCTTACGACTCATTATACGACCGCATCGCTTCACGATGAACGGCCTCAACGGCGGTGCTGGGGCGCAGGCGCCTGGAGGCCTGGGTGCCATGGGTGGCTTTCCGGCGCCAGCAGGCTACTCGGCGGAGCTGAGTTATATACACGCAATGGTGGAGGAGCTTAGCCGGCAGCTAGCAGAGAACAAGCGGGTGCTGGACGACGTGGTGACGGGAGTGGGCCGTGTGCGCAACCGGGCGAGGACGCAGCATGTGGGCAACGAAGGACTGATCGCATCAGCGGTTGAGGACCTACAAAGTGAGTGACAAGAAGGCGAGGATGAGGGTGGAGGTGGAAGGGATGGAGGATGAGGGACGGAAGCTTGGAGATGAGGAGGGAATAGAAGAGATCGAGCTGACATGCCACCTCCCTCCCCAAAAAACAGGCCAGGACGTCAACCTGGATGCGACCATCTCGGTGCTGTCAGAGGCGCTGGAGTCGGCCAAGTACTCCAAGGAGGCCAACGCGGAGCTGGCGAGGCAGTACGCGACGGCGCTGGCGGACATGCTCAAGCAGTTCCACGCGTACAAGCAGAGACACGTGGCAGACGTGGCGGCGTGGCACCGCAGCTATCGGCACCAGCTGGCGGAGGCGCGTGCCGAGAACAGCCGGCTGCGCGACCAGATCTGGGACCTGCAGCGGCACGCCGGCGCGGCCAACACCATGCTGCGCGACTTTCGCCGGCGCTACGACGAGGACCCGGCTCGCTGGGAGCGCCGCGTGCAGGACCGGGCCCAGCGCCAGGAGCTGCGCTACTGGAAGCGCATGGCCATGCCTGGCCTGCCCGACGACGACCCGGAAGCCTGGAGCGACGACGACGACCTCGTCGACCCGGCCGAGAAGGACCGCCTGCACGATCTCGAGCTCAAGGCCGCCGAGGAGCAGCGGCAGCAGCAGATCCAGCTGCAGCAGCAGCAGCAGCACCAGCAGCGCCTCCAATTCCATCATCAGCAGCAGCAGCAACAGCAGCAACTACAGCAGCAGCAACAGCAGCAACTACAGCAGCAGCAACAGCAGCAGCAGCAACAACAGTATGAGCAGCAGGTCGCAGCGGCAGCGGCAGCGGCAGCGGCAGCAGCTGCGGAAGAAGCAGAGGCAGCAGAGGCAGCAGAGGCAGCAGAGGCAGCAGAGGCAGCAGAGGCAGCAGAGGCAGCAGAGGCAGCAGAGGAGATGCAGGCACAGGAAGCAGACATGGCGAGTGGCGCAGACAACCTATCAACGGCTGCTGTGACAACAATAGGTTCCAGTGCTTTCGAAGCTATGCCTACCGAGGACGGGGGCCTCAGCCTCGACGATCTGGCCTTGACGGCTCCTGCTGTCGATACTGCTGCCACCGACGGCGTCGGAGCTCAAGGACTTATCTACGGGGATGATGAAGACGGCGAGGATGATGAGGATGAGGATGAAGATGACGAGGACGACGAGGATGTCGAAGATGATGAGGACGGCGAGGACGACACCAATAACGGCCGCGGCCTCGTCCACTACGACAACAACAACAACACAGCCGGCAATCCCGACGACAACGACAGCGCTACACGGCCCCCTGCCGTGCCCCAGGCACCGTCTTCGGCGCCGACGCCGCTGAGCATCAGCCGCATGGGCAGCGCGGCAGTGGCACAGCCGCGAGACGCGGCGTCGGCTCCGGACGAGACGACCGCTGGCAGCGCTGGTAGCCCACCGGACCTGCCGCCTCGGCCGTCCAGCGCCGCCAGCAGCACTGGTTCTTCCGGCGGCCTCTGAGAGCAGCAGTCAGCCAGTAAGGAGGCGGAGAAGGGGAAATGGGCAACACGGGAGCAGGGTTGAAAGCCATGTGCTTCTTAGCTCATAGTCGAGCTGCGGGCTGCATTATGTAATTATTGTTTTGGTTCAATACCGACATCTTGTCTGGTCATTCGTGTTATTCAGCCTTTTTCTCTCTCCATTTTCTGTTATCAGAGAAGAATCGAGCAGCATGGCAGGACAGATAGATTGAGAAATAAAGCACAACAGCATGTCAATAGGTATGCCGGATTTCATGAAGACAGGGCTGGTCTCCACTAGGTACGTTTCCCATGAGACGCCTCTCTGTATTTGGTGCGCCTTCCTAATAGCTATAAGAAGAAATCGACACAAAATCCCGTATTAAACCCCCTTCCCACAATATCTTACATTAAATCCCCCGCAACTCCTGCAATTCCTGCAATTCCAGCACGACATCCCTTATCCCATTCGTGAACCCTCCTCGACCGTCCTTTCTAATACCCGCTCTGCCCCTGCCGATGGTCGGCTGACTTGGCTGCCTCGCCGGCCTCGCGGATGGCCTGCTCGTCGCCGCGCAGCTTGGCAAAGTATGACTTTATGTCCTCGGCCGAGATGGCCTGCCCGCTCTCGGCAAACTGCTGGAAGAACGGCTTCAGCTTGTCCTTGAGCTGGTTGTACGCCATCACGCCCTCGATGGCACGCACCCGGTCGACGTTCTGCAGCGCGCTCTCTCCACGATCGTACAGGCTGCCGCTGCCGTGCGACGGCCCACCTCCGCTGTTGCACCCGTGGACAGAGCCGTCACCGCCGCCGTTGGCGCTGCCGTCGTCCGACACGGGGGGCTCGTAGGTCTCCTCCTCTTCGAGCAGCTGCACGTGCGGCCGGAGCAGAGGGAAGCAATCGGCACACCGGCAGAGCTGCTCGCGGAACGAGTCTGTGAAGAACAGGGAAAACCGTCCTGTTGCTGGCGCGGGGGGGTGTGCCTTGAGCTTGCACACAGGCGTATCGGGCGCATCGGCCTTCTCTGCTTCTGCCTCGACTGCTTCGACGGCTTCGACTGCCTCGACCACTTCGTCGCCGTCGTCGCTGCGAATCCGCTTGGGCTCCAGTGCTGCCGCCTCCTCCTTGTCAATGTCGTCTCCGTCATCTTCGGCCTTGCGCTTTCGAGAAGTAGAGACAGCGGCCGGCACTGCTGTCTCCCCTTCGGCTGGAGAGGCGTCGGCCGCTGCTGATGCCGCCTCTTTCAGAAACACTGCAGGCAGAAATCCGGGAGCGCCTGCATAGCGCTTGATCCAGGGATAGGCCTCCACGCACTTGTAGCAGATGAATCCCTCAAAGTCTTCCTCCTTTGGAAATCCTGGTGGTAGCGGTGGATCATCATCCTCTCCCTCTTCGCCCTCGTCGCTGTCGCTGTCTGCAGCAGCAGGTGCCGCTGCTGCTACGGCCTCTGCCGTCCCGGCGTCGCTGTTCTTTGCGACTTCAACGTCGTCTTCGGTAATTGTTGGCAGTGCATTGGTGCTGCTCGCAGGTGCCGCTGCGGGCTGCCTGTCCTTCTTGGCTGCCGCCGCATTGTCGAACCATTTCGGGCCCAGGCCGACCACACAGCCCGGGTGCCACCAGTCCTCGCCGCAGCCGCCGGTTTCGTGCGTGCCCAGCCCTAGACACTGAAACATGGTGCCCTTCTGCTCGAACGGATCGTAGTCGCACGCGCAGCCGCAGAACCGGTTGCGGAAGTTCTGGTTGTACTTGTTTCCCTCATCGGGCGCCTCCGAGTGGACATTGCCCTTTGTGCCCGTCTCCTGGTTGATGCGCAAAGAGCACGGGCTCGTGTCGGGAAGACGCGTGGTGCCGCAGTCGCATGTGAAGTCGCGCTTGGTGAATATCTCGACGAGCCGATGCTCGCCGTGGCACTGCACCGAGCAGGCATAGCAGACACCGGCCGGCCGATCGTACGGCTGGCTTGGATTTTCAGGTGGCGGGTTGCACGTCAGGCAGGCAAACACGCTCTGGCGCAGTCGCCCCAGCGGCTTGGTGCAGTGCTCGATGCTCTGCAAAACCGGTCAGTCGCTGATGAGCGCAAGCGAAAAGACGAAAGGACAGCATGCGGGGAAAGGGCAGAGATGGAAGAACGTACAAAAGGCAGGGCTTCACGAGCGTCAGCTTCCAGCTGCATCTGGCTCCGAATGAAACTGCGACACGGTCAGCATGTCTGGTATTCATCTTGGGAGAACAGTCCATAGAGCAGAGGTCCTTTCTCAGTTGCTTACTCGGCTGCTGTCTGCGAGTTTTCAGACTCTTGCGACGAGCTCTGGCGTCGCGTCATTGGCGGCACCTGCTGCTGCAAAATGCCATCAGCTTCCTCTGCCGACACATCATGGGCTGCCGCTGAATCCATGCTGTTTTTCTGGTGCCGAACGCCGAACGGAATTGAGATGTCTGATAAAACAGCTGGATTGGACGGATTCACGTCTCAACTCAGGGTTCTGCTGATGTAAAGCAAACTGAAGAGGTGGGGCACGTGCACTGACAAAACGGGACGCGTGAGCCATAAAGGCTTAGTGCCACTTAAACTTTTGACGCGCAAGACGCGACAAGACGCGATGCAGGGCGCTTCGCCCCTTCCTTTTTTCTCCACTCATTTCCTGAATTGCGAGAGAAACTGGACTCCTTTTCTCCTTGTTCTAGTCATCAATCGTCAATCAAGTCAGGAAACCCAAAGTCTAAGCGCTTGCATAATTGTGAACTAAAGCAATCCAAATCTGAATCTGGCCAAGAATCATGAGGTAGGAATGAAGCGCGGACAGGTGGACGTGGACGTGGACAGTATTGCGGCGATGCTTGTTGCTAACGAGGCCCACACAGTTCCCCTCTACGCCCCAACATGGCCTCGGCGAACCGCGGTGCGGCGCCCAGGTCGAGCCGCAAGCGGTCTCGTGGCACTGGAGATGATGGTGCGTCGTCAGTGGGTGCGGCGTCCAGTCCGGTCCCGTCGTCGCCTCCGGGGTTTGACATTGCGCACGGACGGGACGACGACGACGACATCGAGGAGGACATGGAGATCGAGGACAACATTGATGACCTGGACGAGATGGCGGAAGACGACGTGGATCTGTTTCGCGAGGGCTTCGAGCGAGACTACCGCGAGAAGGACGAGACGGACGAGTATGAGGGCATCGACATTGACGACGGGGACTTTGACGCAATGGACCTGGGAGAGCGGCGACGACTGGAGGCGCAGCTCAACCGGCGGGACCGCGAGGTGTCACGGCGGCAGCGGATGCCGGCAGCGTTCCTTCCAGGCGAGGACGAGGACGGCGACATTGACCTGACAGCACAGCCGCGGCGGCGGCGGCACCGGTACGACGAGGACCCGGACGACATGCTGGACGGCGACATCATGGACGAGGAGCTGTCACTGGAGGCACTGCAGGATGTCAAAGCGGCCAGCCTGACAGAATGGGTGTCGCAGCCGGCGGTGCAACGGACGATCAAGCGGGAGTTCAAGGCATTCTTGACCGAGTACACGGATGAGAGCGGGTCGTCGGTGTACGGCAGCCGGATCCGGACGCTGGGTGAGATCAACGCGGAGACGCTGGAGGTGTCGTACGATCACCTGTCGTCGGCCAAGGCGATCCTGGCGTACTTTCTGGCCAACGCGCCGGCGGAGATGCTCAAGCTGTTTGACGACGTGGCCATGGACGTGGTGCTGCTGCACTACCCAGACTACGAGCGGATCCACTCGGAGATCCACGTGCGCATCTTCGAGCTGCCGGTGCACTACACGCTGCGGCAGCTGCGGCAGTCGCACCTCAACTGCCTGGTGCGGGTTAGCGGCGTGGTGACGCGGCGCAGCGGCGTGTTCCCGCAGCTCAAGTACGTCAAGTTCGACTGCACCAAGTGCGGCGTGACGCTGGGGCCGTTCCAGCAGGAGGCCAACGTGGAGGTCAAGGTGTCGTACTGCCAGAGCTGCCAGTCGCGCGGGCCGTTCACGCTCAACTCGGAGAAGACAGTGTACCGCAACTACCAGAAGCTCACGCTGCAGGAGTCGCCGGGCACGGTGCCGGCCGGACGACTGCCGCGGCACCGGGAGGTGATTCTGCTGTGGGATCTGATCGACCGGGCGAAGCCGGGCGAGGAGATTGAGGTGACGGGCATCTACCGCAACAACTACGACGCGCAGCTCAACAACCGCAACGGCTTCCCTGTCTTCGCCACGATCCTGGAGGCCAACAATGTGGTCAAGGCGCACGACCAGCTGGCGGGCTTCCGGCTGACCGAGGAGGACGAGCAGGCGATCCGCAAGCTGGCGCGCGACCCGCAGGTGGTGGACAAGCTGATCGCGTCGATCGCGCCCAGCATCTACGGGCACACGGACATCAAGACGGCCGTGGCGCTGTCGCTATTTGGCGGCGTGGCCAAGACGCGCAAGGGCGCGCATCACGTGCGTGGCGACATCAACGTGCTGCTGCTGGGCGACCCGGGCACGGCCAAGTCGCAGGTGCTCAAGTACGTCGAGAAGACGGCGCACCGGGCGGTGTTTGCGACGGGCCAGGGCGCCAGCGCCGTGGGTCTGACGGCGAGCGTGCGGCGCGACCCGCTGACGAGCGAGTGGACGCTGGAAGGCGGCGCGCTGGTGCTGGCTGACCGCGGCACCTGCCTGATCGACGAGTTCGACAAGATGAACGACCAGGATCGCACGTCTATCCACGAGGCCATGGAGCAGCAGACCATCTCCATCTCCAAGGCCGGCATCGTCACCACCCTGCAGGCCCGCTGCGGCATCATCGCCGCGGCCAACCCCATCGGCGGCCGCTACAACTCGACCATCCCCTTCGCGGCCAACGTCGAGCTGACCGAGCCGATCCTGTCGCGCTTCGACATCCTGTGCGTCGTGCGCGACACCGTCGACCCGGCCGAGGACGAGCGCCTGGCTCGCTTCATCGTCGCCTCACACAGCCGCAGCCACCCGGCAGCCATCCCGATGGACAGCGCCGACGGCGCCGACTTGCAGCAGGAGCCCGACTCGGGCGCGGCCATGCAGGGCACCACGCAGGGCACCACGCAGAACACGGCCGCAGCCACGACGCCCGAGGGTCAGATACCCCAGGAACTGCTGCGCAAGTACATCCTGTACGCGCGGGAGCGCTGCTCGCCTAAGCTGTACAACATGGACGAGGACAAGGTGGCCCGGCTGTTTGCGGACATGCGGCGCGAGTCGCTGGCCACGGGAGCATACCCGATCACTGTGAGTTTTCATTTCGTTTCTCTGATTCCTGTTGTTATTTTGGTTGTACTTTCCCGCTCTAACATCATCCTAGGTCCGTCACTTGGAAGCCATTATCCGCATCTCGGAGTCGTTTTGCCGCATGCGGCTGTCAGAGTACTGCACGGCCCAGGACATTGACCGGGCCATTGCCGTCACGGTCGAGAGCTTCATCGGCAGCCAGAAGATCAGTGCTAAGAAGGCGCTGGCGCGCTCGTTTGCAAAGTACACGTTGGCACGGCCCGGCCAGGGCGCCGGACGACGGCTGGGCGCTGCAGGGTCGGGTGCCGGCCGCGGCGGACGATCCACGGCAGCAGCAGCTTAGGCAGCTTAGAAATGGGATGGATGAGAGCTATGCGGGCTTGTAGGGTTGACGGACATGACTGGACGGGTTCGATGACGCACATGTGTTTCTGGCGTTTGGCTTAATGCTATAGTTTATAATGTTGGCTTCTGTTTATGTGATGTTTTTCCTGCCGGTACTGTCAAGGCGGGAAGTGATTTTGATGTAATACTTTGAAAGAAAACGAGGCTGTCATGTAAGATGTGCCGTATAACCTAGTGAAGCCTGTAGTGGTTGATGCCCCGCAATTTAGCGGTAACACTTTACGCGTCGCAGCCGCCATTATGTCGTATTTACTGGTCCGCGCAGTTTACCCCCCCTACAAGTACCAATCTGCAGCTTCAAGTCTACGACCGACCTGCCGACGACGACAACAGGATGACGACGACAACGCCGCCGCCGACCATCCTCGCCATCAAGCAGGCCTTTCTCGAGCAGGAGACGCGGCGTCTGGCGCAGCCACTGGCCCCGTCGCGAGCGTGGCTGCGCACCAACCGAGAGCGCCGGCACAGCAGCCGCAACAGCAGCGGCGGCGGAGGGGAGGTGGAAGATGCGGGCGGTGGCCGCACGCTCAGGCCGCTGCCCGAGCGGGTCGTCGACGACGCGCTGTTTCGCACTAACCAGCTGCTGCGCCAGCACTCCCGCCGCGTCTACGCGCCCCAGGCGGTGCGTCACGTGGCCGAGCAGCTCGATCAGCTGTACTGGCAGGCGGGCGAGAGGGCGGTGCCGGCAGGAGACGGGGGGCTGGAGGGG